>JAYMFT010108943.1:0-13566 GCA_038088735.1 Panulirus argus | reverse complement strand
GGTATTTTTTCTTCGTCTGTTTCCTGGCGCTACCTCGCTGACGCGGGAAACAGCGATCTAGTATAATAAAATAAAAATAAAATATATATATATATATATATATATATATATATATATATATATATCATGGGTGGACGAGCCGTTGACAGGCATCAATATTCCAGAGCAAAATTTCAATAAATATAAACGTGGCGTGTAATAAAGATTGTCCCAGCACCCTTGAATTAGCTTTGGTCCCGCGACCTCTCAGATCGAGCGGAACGGTTCATATCTCCGCCGTACTTGGTTGCATAAGTAATAAGGGCTCCGAGTCCGCGATGCTAATTTGTTTTATGGCCGTTTATAAGGGCGAACCCGTTAACAGTGAATGATTTCAGATTTAATCTTTCTTGATATTGAAACTTTTGTGCGAGGCGTACTAACTAGTAATTCTTATAGGCGGTGCGATATCATATTTAATCTACTTCATTCTGCATTTTATTGACCAACAAAGTTTCATTCACTTAAGGCCATATTTGTCATCCCATAAACTGCGAAAAATAAATCATATCCAGTACACTTCTATGCTTACATAACGCAGACTTAGAGGCTTTGCCAGGAAGTACTCACAGATGAGGGATTCAACTCCAAAACCTTGAAGAATGATACCAAATGAATAAATGGTGCCGTTTGCGAGCACTTCGACAGGCCGGGGCTCCTCCGGCAGACTTGCCAACCAACATATCAAGACTTTAATCCCATATATTCCCTTGACTTCAGATTTTCACGGCTGTTCCAGATGCCGAGGCGTCAGTCACAGATGCTTTAGAAATAAATAGATTGCGCAAGAGAGAAGACTTTCAGAAATTTAGAATAAAATCATAATCTTCCTCAGCGTGAGTCCGTGAGACACGCGACTGGCAACGCTGGTCCGTATACTCCACGCATGCGCGCGGAATACCAGATGAGGCGGGCGCGGGCCTTCTTTACGCCCAGAAGTTCATGGAAGCCCCGAGGGCGCCTGGCCACACCTCTAAACCCGCTTCTTTGTGATAGAGTCGGATTCAGAAGATGAAAGCCATCAATTACGGTGTTGGGTCGCGATGATTTGCTCTCTTACGATGCTTTATTTGTGGATGTCATTTACAGTAATAAGTGTTGGTACTTTTAAGACCGACGCCAAACAGGATGCGGCGAGGTGACCCCCGCCTGTTGATTTAAAGAACATGGAGCCTCACTTGGTGAAATTGGGCGCAGATGATGCGGGGTCCGATGTTTCCTGTCTGGAACGCCAGTTAATGACAGAGTCGACGACTGCGGTGACGAACGACGGGCAGAGGCGGTAGTCCAGTTACGAACGGTTCTGATGTTTCAAGTTAGCCGTCCGGAATACAAGCGAAGACGGACTCTGAAAACATATTTACCTGAGTTTTAATGATACCCCTTAAACACCGCTCACTACTCTTGTTCCATAAGAATGTCTTTCTTCTTCACCGTTACTCCAAATATTGTACTGCCGCTTGGAACACATGAAAATGACACCATCGCTGGACATACGACTGTTCTAAGAGCTTCGTGAGAGGGCATCATCTTCATCTGTACAATAAGCAGCAAAGTTTCGTCTCTGTATCACTTCTTCCCAGGTCCGCAAACCACACACGCACACCTTTTTATTGCCTCTTGTTCTGCCTGTAATCAATCCTTTCAGGTGCAAGTTAGATTTCAAGGCTGCTTATCAGCGACGCCTTCGCCGTGCATATTGCAGCCATCGTGCTTAGAGCTAATGCCGGGGGTTTATCACTGGCAGCCTAAATACATCTAGATAGTCGATTGTGTTTGCTGTTCAAGAGATGGACGAATTTATCATCGCTACGTCGGCTGCATTTAAAGAGATGTTGGTTTCGTCGGCTTCAGCCTCGGGTTGTGGCCGAGGGTTGGATAGGAACAGAGCCCTCGGCGGAGGTCGTTCGAATACGACACAGCTCGCTAATGGCCGTGTAACCGAAGTCACGCTGGTGTGTGCTACCGTGTACCGTCTGCGGTAACCTGAGCGCTGAGCAGCTGGTGCTCAGGGGGCGCTCACTTTGATCAATGTAGCTCAGTAGGTTCGGTTTCATGATGGGTGGAAGAAGTCGCGAGGAACACACGTGCTTCGCGAGGTGTGTACGCTGGCGTTTCGGGGCTTAATCTGGACGTGGTGGAAGAGAGTGCAGGCGCTTTCTGAAGGCACTGCGCTGACAAGGTGTTTGTCTGTCTCGAACAGACTGATAATGAAATAAGAATTAGAAAAGGCGAGAATCTTTAGGAAAAACCTGTTTTGAGCCAGACATACATCAGTGTGTCATGATTACAAACGTAAAGATGAGGGAGGTTTGTGGAAAAAGTGCCCCCCCCTCTCATAACGAAACAAGTACAGTGACCCGACTGTTGTCAAGGATGTGTTTCAGTCGGTTACTTAAGAGAAAAACAGCCGAGAGCTCGAGTGTGCGACGACCATACGTTTCAAGGCATTTTTTGGCAAGTGGATATTGTAACGTCAGCCTCCATTAGGTTCGGAAAAAACAACTTCAGAGGAGACTGCACATGATTCCGCCGTGGATGTTCGTAGAAGGACAGCTGCCACGGACATAGCTGCGCGTCGGGCTTCTCTGTGGTGGGAGGCGAAAAAAACCTGGATAAGAATACAAGATCCGTGACGAGAACGCACGAGGGATGGCAGCTGGCGTCCGCGTGCACTCCCGCCGCCTGACACGACTGCAGGACCTCCGTCGCCTCGACAGAGGTACAGTTACTACAGGACCTCTGGTTCTTAGAAGGTGGGGGGGGGGGTGTTAGTAGTCCAGGACCTCCGTCGCCACTGGAGAGGGAACACAAGTCCAGGACCTCCATCTCTATAGGAGAGGGACAACTGCTGCAGGCCCTCCCTCCCTATAGGAGAGGAACCTGAAGGACCTCCGTCTCTTCAGGTGAGGGGTCCACCATTTTGTGGGACATCTTTTTCTTCAGAACTGCGACTGGCATAGGGACTCTGTCCCTATGCCAGGATCTTTAAGCAATAATTACTTGGACTGGACATGAGCTCTGTTTCTTGTGGCTAGATACTCTGAGCACTGCCCCTTCTAACCAGGGGACTCTCCTTTGCGCGGAACTCATGAGCACTTTGTCCTGGGTCCAGAACTTTAGGGTACATTTTTTCCCCACCGTAACCTATGGGTATTATGGCCAGAAAATATGGGCATCATCTATTTTGGCCAAAACTTAAGACCACTCTCCCCTCTGGCCAGATACGAAGGGCAAAAACTTAAGGGCTTCCTCTCCTCGAGCCAGACTCTAGGAGACTTCCTCCTCCGGCCAGAACGTAAGGGCACCATCCCCTCTGGCAACAACCTAATGCCACTTTCTTCTTTGTCTAGAAATTAAGGTTATACTGCCTTCCATGCTAGAACCTAAAGGTAATGTCCCCTTAAACCAGGACCTGCTCTCAGCCATCCAGTGACTGTCACGACCCAGACGTGGAGGAGTGTCCCCGCGTGAGGTTGTTAAGTCCTCATAAAAAGCAGCGACCTCTACAAGTATGAGGGAGTGAGGGCTGGAACCGTCGACTGGACGGTGGTTCCCACCAAGAATTTCTTCACCAATATATGTCCTGGAATGCAGTGATATTCACTTGAATTATTCTCGAACTCTCACTGTCAGTTTGCAGTGCCCGAATGCATGACTCGCGCATCATAATGACCAACGGAGGAACGGGGATCAGTAACACACATTGCAGCCACAACCACACACACAACCACGCTCCCCCCCACCCCGAGATGTGCTGACGTATGATGTTCAGTCACTTCAGAGCCAAACATGGTGACTAAATATTACCGACATACATTTATAACACAAAACAGAGACATACGTCATCACCAACATATCTCCGGTATAAGAATCATCTCAACATACCAACATTACACATGACCAAACACAGCCTCCTTGTATGTACATCATCATCACAACACATTCACAATATTCATCATTCATCATTAGAGTAACCAGCCCGCGCGACTTATCGTCACAACTCATCATTTCTTCTCCGATCAAGAAGGCTTTTCCTATCTCAAGAGCCCACGTCCTCGAGACACACTCATTTAAAATCTTCTTTTTTCTTTCTCATCTCTCAAAGCACCACAGAAACTTTGGGTCCGTTTCTCTTAACAATCTGTTTATCACAAAATATCGAGGGGATTATTTTTTTTTTCCATTAAACCCGACCCTTTGTGACTATAGCTATAAACCAATATTTTAATTCGGTTTTGTTCAGAACTTTAAAACGAATGCAAAAACTTTCACAATTCCAGTCTGCTCTCGCGCTAAAGTTTGTGACCACTGAATCGCGTAGGTTGTAGAACTCTTGTTATGAAACCAACACACTTTTAAAAACACGATTCTATATTCTGTAGTTTTCGGCTACGTATTTTTGAAATATTTCAAAATTTGCTTTTTTACTTTATAACTTTTTACATCATTTATATAGCTGTGATTCAAATCTAAAATCTATGATTTGTTTTGTCACTTTTCTAGTACATACCTATAATAAACTTTTAAAATCTATTTCTATATAGTTAATTGTTAAATACACTTAAAGATTATTACATCATTTAATAACACATATATTTTTTCTCCCGTTTTTTTTCATACGTGTTTACCCTTTACCGTTGCGTCATATATACTGGTTCAGTCCACTGATAGCATGTCGCCCCCTGTATACCACATCGCTCCCCGTGCACGCCTTTCACCCTTCCGCATGTTCAGACCCCGAGAACTCAAAATCCCTTTCACCCCATCCTTCCATTTCCAGTTTGATCTCCACCTTCTCATCGTCCCTACTTCTTTTGACATATATAAGCTCTACGTAAACCTCTCCTCACTCATTCTCTCCATATGTCCAAACAATTTAAGCACATCCTCTTCATCTTTCTTTACCATACTTTTCTTATTACCACACCTCTTTTTATACACCTGTATCTTGGAATTCTTCTGCTATTTAATGATATTGTATACTAATTTTTTTCATTTTAAATTTGCTGTCGTATAAATAGAACACGCATTCAATTTTCTTATATTGCACATCTCATATATGGTTATATCATACGTTTCAATATATATATATATATATATATATATATATATATATATATAATGCTTAGATATTATATATTTGGCTTTGTGAGCCAAGCTCGAATACAGTAGTGATTTCCTGGGGGAAGATTGTGTGTTTATACATGCTGAATCTACGACGCTTGTCTCTGACTTCCATCTCCCAACTGATACTGGGGGAGATTGTGTGCGTGTACTTGCTGAATTTAAGACGCTTGTCCGTGACTCCATCTCCCCATTTGATCATGGGGAGATGGTGTGCTTGTACCGTAAAAGCCGCTGCTCTTGTCTTTGATCCCATCTGTCCTCTAATTACTGGGAGCGGCGTGGATGCACTATTAAACCTTTGACGCTTGTTCGGGGACTCCCTCGTCACCCCAGTACTTCGTTTTCTGTCTCCCTCTTTATTTTTACTGATTTTTTGCTCCCCATCTACTCTCTCTCTCTCTCTCTCTCTCTCTCTCCATGACCTCCCCATCTCCCTCTGCTCTCTCTATCTCTGAGTTTCTCCTAACCCTCTTTTCTCTTTCAGACCCTCCACCATCTCTCCCCCATTTCTCTCCTTGAACTTCTACCCATATCCTTCTCCTCTTCCCGCTCCACGAAGCTCAGTGATCCAAAGAGATTTAGATAAACATATGCAGCAGGTTTGGTCACTGGACTTCAGTGCAGACCAGAGGTTCTTAAGCTCTTTATGTACGTGGACCACTTTGGGACACCCGCTGTGTACGTGGGCCGCCTTCTGCATATAACCAATATTATGTCGGGTCTGAAATCACAATCAAGAATAAATAATACGACCCAAACCCTCACTAGAGATAGTATTGGTGGTAAGACTTATTTGTGTATTCATCTATTTCATTTATTGACTGATTATTTCTATCCTTCTGTGGACCATAGGTTAAGAACATTTGCTGTAGACAGACGCAAAGTAATGCATTTAGGGGCTAAATATATTAAACACGATTAAGAAAATCGACGAGCCATTTGTAAAGATTTAAAACCTGGAAAGGTTGTTCCATTTCGTAGTTTGATAAGTAAATCATGATATAAAGGATAAGATGCTCACTCTTTACGTCGCCTTGGTCAGATCTGATTATTTTCTCTTCTTTTTATAGAATAGCCGACATGGAATGGGCAAAAGCATGCCCTAGTCATGGCCAACTCGGAATAAGCTGTTCATTTCTCGTCATAAAACTTGAATAAAGACGAAGAAAAACTAAAACAGATACGGAGAAGAGCTACAAAACTAACATCATTGCTCAGAATAAACATTTCGAAGAAAGACTGAGACATCAAAGCTTACTTTCCACTAAAGAAAAAGAAATGCCGACTCTTAAGATACCTAATAGAAGTTTACCGAGAAGTAAACAGATTCCACAATACAGCTCGTGACAATATCTTCATGTTAGATAGAGATACGATGACCAGTTATAACGATATGAAATTAAGGAGAAGTATGAAGGCAACAGCTTTCTAAGAAGCAGAGTTATAGAACACTGCGGCAAGCTATTACCAGATGTTGTCGAGGAGGCGAAGGTAATTATCAGTGCATTTTAATCACGGCTTAACAAGTACTTTAGTGATATTAACCATCAGTAAATAAGCCTGTTGAAGAAGGACACGGTCTTGTACTGGCATCTCTACTTCATTTTTATTTTAGTTTCCTTCCCATATTACCCAACTGTCGACATTATATCATAATGCGTTTTCTATACACACTTTCCTATGGAATCTCCGTGTCAGTATACCCTCTCCATTCTGCATTATGTTTCTCAATACTTGTCTTCCTGTTGGGCTGTTGTGCCAGAGGGAGTGGTGGGTTGGGAGGGACCTTATGCTTTACTATCCTGTCTCCATCTATGTAGATTAGGGATTTAGGATACTATTACTGTCCTCCAGCAGATACCCTCCTCATAGATCATGAGATCTTTTGTTACCTCTCCTACCCACGTCTTCCTCCTCCTCTTGCTGAAGTAGTTACGATCTTGCTCTCCTCTTTAATTTACTAGATTTTCCCTCCCTATTCCTCTCTTTTGTCAGCTATCGCCATCATCTAAAGCTCCTTCTTTCTTCTCACCACCTCTTTATATCTTCCTTCCCTTACTCACTTTTATCCTTTTCTCTTCCTTCTTTTCCTCCTTTCCTTTACTTACCCCTTATCTCTCTTCCTATTTCCGTATTTTCTCTCTCCCTCCCTCCCTCCCTCTCTCCCTCCTTCCCTCCCTGCCTCCCTCCCTGCCTCCCTCATTGCCAACACCACCCTCCTGGGCGTAGGAAGGGCAAGTGACGCATGTGCAGCGAGCCAGCACTTCAGTGGCAGTCAAGTTTCACTCCTTTGGCCAACCAAGGTTTGTCGTCCTTTCTTTCTGCCTCACCCACATACTGGCTGCTGACATCCAGCCCACGATCCCGCCATTTCACATATACAGTAACACTTGACTTGACAGCACGTAACTCACATAACTCGTTCTACGCAACTATAGATTTTCCTGCGGTGAACGCTACGCGCTAACCCTGCCAATATGACAAAATCTCGTCGAAAGTATTCTCTCTTTACCCCCCCCTCTCTCTCTCTCTCTCTCTCAGTCATTCTGTATCTTCTTCCCTCCCTTTTTTCTTTTTTGTCCTTCCGTCCCCTTCATCACCCGTGGTCTCCCCACACAGACCTCTGCCTCATCTCTTTTCTACTCCCTCTCCCCGCCTCCCCATCACCCGGTGAGAAGGTTGACAATCAGATTAAGACAGGGACAATGTACCACCCTGGAGCACCCCCTACCTCTGCCCTCCCCCTCTGTCGCTCACCGCCTCATTAACTAAGGGGACACTGGTCTGGGGGAGGGGGAGTGGCAGGGGAGGGGAGGGGAGGGGAGGGAGGGGGAGGTGACTATTACTGGTTGGGGAGCGTAGTCACCGAGGCATAAACCTGCTTGCGCCATCTCGTTCATTAAGTTGATTCTCCCGGTAAAAGTTTAAGGAAGAAGAGTCTTAGTGATGTGTAGCACACGATGCTCTACGGCGCTGTTTGTGTCGTGTTTATAGTGTGTCGAGTGTTTAGCGTAAATATTTCCTCAGTGGTTGAGGTCCACTTCCAGATCTGAAGGAATCGAGACCTGACGTCGTCTGATATTTGCTATTTTAAGAAGAAAGTATTCATCCGTTTTGACTATATATTCTCAAAAAAAAGAAAAAAGAAAAACACTGGGATTTTCATAAGGCAATTATGTAACTCTGTTTTTCCTCTCTATGTTATATCTAGTCGAGGTGTCCGCCTCTAGCAAGGTGTAGCTTCAGGAACAAACAAACAGAACCTTGGGTAAATAAATCCTGACTTGGTTCCTTCGTCTGTTGAACGTATGGTTAATTGCTATTGACAGTGTAAGTTCTGGGCGTCGTTCCATTTCTGAAGGCCAGTGTGCGTGGATGGAGCCACAAGTTCTGCGTCCCTTCCTCATCATCAAGTATTTACCAATACTTCCGTTGAATATCTGCCCTGTATTTTCAACGATCTCACTTAAGTCACTGCAAAATATAAGTTATGCAGTTAATCACATAATCAATTATGTGTGAAGACTCGTAACATCCGCTAGCTACATAATCTCCCGAGTTAGGAAATCTTCATGCAATGAATTTGCCCGCGTCTGACAGACGCAACTGCACAGTGCTCCCGTACGTGTCCCCCCAAGTCGTCTCCATCATGTCGTCTCGTTCTCGGCTTCTGTACGAGACGAACTCAGTGACTGCTCTTCACACACCCGGTGAAGGTGAGAGGGACTCACCCATCCACCCATGACCGAAGATTTTTATGTCATTTTCTTTCATAGTGATCGACGTGGCACGAGCAAATATATATGCCCCAGTCAAGGCCATCTCGGGTGAAGGAAGAATGTTGGAGGGAAAGTTGAGGTTGATCAGGGCTGCGCAAGTGTGGTAGAACTTACTCCTGATGAGAGATTTTGTGAAAAGCGAAAGACAGAAGAAGGAAGAGAGTTCCATAGAGTTGTTCGGCGGGAGAAGGAAGTGTCATAACAGCTAATCCTCGAATGACCGGTCTCAACACAGTTGTGGGAAGCAGCAGCCAAACGCGTGCCATGTTTTGGCCAAACCGTGGGGTTGAGGACACGTGCAAACAGCTCACGAAAACAAAGGCCAAAATGATACCTGTGAGACTGAGAGACAACAGCAACATTTCAGCGTATGGAAAGGGAACGTTCACAAATTTTGCTTACGACGAAAGCGATTCAGTTTTTGATGACCTTCGCTAATTATAATGTTACAATTCTTTGTGTGTTTAATGGGGATGATTCGATAATATTTCACTTGATCAGGAAAGTACGTGATTTAACTGGAGCATTGTAATTGGTCCAGTCAATACAGTGATAAACAAAGGACTGGAGATGTGTCCTGTTCTTACAAAATATCTATGTTGTTCGAGTCTAGCAGCAAGATCCCTCCCAGTCTGCGCTATATAAAACATATTACGTCTTCTGCAAGGTATTCTGTAAACGCATGCCGCAAAATATCATGGTGAGTTTTACTTAAAATATTCATAATAGTGTTGGTATTGCTGAAGGCTACGTTAACATATGAAGCTTTAAGTAAGTTGAGAACCTGAATAAAATTCTCATTAAATGGCAGATCTAAAAGATTCTTGTTATCATGATTTCTTTGCCAAATTAAGAGATCTAACGATGAAAAATCTAGGCTGCTTTGCCTTGGATCCAATGCTATTTATGTTCTCAAACTCTCTATCCATGCTCTAAGGAACATCGATAGAATTAAGATTTTTTCAACTCTATCATGTTGTGCAGAGTAATAATGAATTAATGAACAAACATTGGTTTGCTTTTCCCTAAATGCTGAACTCACACATGTTGCCAATCCTAGGGATCAAGAAATCTCGAGAATCGTAAAGTACAATTATTTTCTAATTCTAATGTAAATTTGATGGAAAGTACGTTGAGAAGGGGGAGAAGCACTTGTAAAGATTCACTTTTTGGCCACATACAGAGTACACGATCCACATATCTAAACATTCCTCAGTAATTTTGTGTCAGAATTGTCCAGATAAAGAATACTCTACAGTGGGGACAGATGCTCACCTATCGATATGCCATCTTTGATCAAAAATTTTTTCAGTTCAAGAAACAGAATTTGAAACAATAATATCAGGTTTTCAAAACTATTCTATTTTATATATATATATATATATATATATATATATATATATATATATATATATATATATACTATTTTTGCCTTGAGCCGGAAGTTTATTGTGTTCAACTGCGTCGTATATAATCTTGATCACCGTAAATAAAATGCCTTGCGACTTGTTTACCTTCACACCACATGCAGTATAGCCATCCCCCGTGGACCCGCTGACCCTGCCCCACGACAAGGACAGAGAGGCGTCCCAACGGCACCTCCTCTTGTGACCTGGGGAACCCTGGGTTGTTGACGACGTCACACTTGGTACCACTGGAGGGCGGCTACGGTGCTGACCCGTACACCACCACAAACAATAACACCACACCTTCAGTCTTGCTGCAGGAGGCGCGTCCCTGAATGTAGCGACGAGGAATTAGCAAAAACTAGACATGAAGAAATTCCCAGATTTAAAGGATCTCACTGGAAATTGGAGTCAGTTCAAAGAACTAACGTGTTGATTTAATGGGGATATTTTTACAGAAAAAGAACTATACAAAGTTCTATGAAATTTGTTGTAATAAAAGAGGAAAGAGCAAGACAATGTGGGTTAGCTGAGGTCGAGCGGTGTTCCGAGGGTCTTCGTTTGCAGCCACAAGCACAGGACGCAACGTGAAACGGTTCTTGATTATAGAGCGTTGTTTTTGTGAGTAAACAAATAAATTATCCATCCTACAGCAACGTGGATGATCTAAAGCAAAATATATGATGCATAATAAAGGCCCTTCGGATGTGTCTATATAAGAAATGTATTTGGAAGAGGAAAAAAGTTAAAATATCACAAGACATACGATCACGTCTTTATATTTTATATCTTTTGTTAGACAGTTGTTGATGAAATGCTGAATAGCAACGCTGTGACGAGACAGGTGATAAGAGAGAGGTTGTGTACGCATAATCCCTCAACCACCACCATCATCTTGGTCGTTCAAAAATCCATGAAATTTAGGAGACGACTCGGGTGCATAACGCTGGTGTCAGGCAACAGCACGGGCGTCGTTTGCCCCTGTCAGACTTAATTACCTCCCGTACCGCTTACGTCATAGCTGGAACGCAGTTGCCAATAAACCAAAAGGAATTTTTGAAATAATTTGCCACTGAACTATGGATGTTCGTTTTTGTATCACACTGAACAAACGCGGCTTGTCTGCCTGTCGCCCTGGTTTTCACTAAATCACTTACTGAATTAATAATATCTAAAGTGTGTCACTTTAGGGTGTTAGCCAATGTAAACTATATATAGTATCAGTTGCCATAAGTTGAGTATCCCACAAGGCTAAACTACAAAGCGATTATTTGGAATAAGGTGACTTTTGACTCTAGAGTCAAAGGATTACCGGAGCTGAAGCTTTATTGAATAAGTGAGAAATTCTGAAGCGAAAACAAATGAATTTTGATCTGCTCTGAGTTGCACACGACGAATTTGTTTGGAGAGTAACTCCCGACTGTACACAGCAATTCCAAGTAAAATGAATAAAGACACGCTGGCGTAAAATAAACAGACACCCGGGGCAGAAAAAAGGTTTCAACCCAACCGTTGCCTCCATGGATTCTGCACCTACGAAAAATCACTCATCTGATAAAATCTTTTATAAAAAAAAACACACACAAACACGACTCTGGGTTCAGAATACATTGATAGAATTGAATCACATGTTCTGAAGAGAATATAAACTCGTGGACCTGCCCAATAAAAGGTGGTATTATCCATGTCTAAAACCGAGACAAAACCTTCAAATCCTGACTCCTATGCTCACATATAAATTATCAAAGTCAACAAGGCATCGCTGCGACATGAAAATAAATCAACAAACGATGAGACTGCTGAGGAATACAAATCGAGGAACTGCATGAAATCTTTAGGTCTCTCTCTCTCTCTCTCTCTCTCTCTCTCTCTCTCCCAGCGTGAGCACCATCCTCCCAGGCTCCTGCGCAGGCCAGCCAAGGACGACTTACAAATTCATCTCCGCTATATTGGCTATATTTCTTATTTTATCACGTGATCTATCGGACGAGGGGAAGGGGAGGGGGGATGTGGTGCTATGGAAGGGGGAAGGGGGGAGGGGGAGGGGGTGGATTAAGGGGGTAAAGGGGTAAAAGGCTAAGGGGTGTTAAGGGTCGAAAGTTACGCGAGTTGGAAGCCAAATATTACAGGAGTCAGGGTATTTGTGCAATACCCTGCATTGTGACCCTGATGTATAGAATACGAGGGAGAGGTTTAAAAAACACGAAGGAGGAAGGAAGGGCGGACAACGCCAAGTGGGGAAAGGGGCAAAAGGATCTTTTCTTAAAAGGGCTTAAGGGAAGGTATGTTAAGGGGGCTTACGAGAAGTGACGACCGGACTTTCTTACAGAATAGAATTTTATAGAATTTAGTTTCTCTATATTTCTCCGATGCTGAGAGAGATTCTGTAAGATTCAAAGTGAAGTTTATGAGTATAGCTGACTCCTCTGTGGCATAGACGAGCTATAAGTAAGCTGTATCTTGATGTCCATTGTCTATAAAGATGATCTTTAATCCTAAACGTGTAATACATAAATTGAATAATTTCGCAAGCTCTATAGGTCCCTTGGAATTTGTGTAGAGATAATGCAAATTATGTGTGTACATTTTGTGTCAAGATATATTTCTTATCTATACATTTGACGCGAATAATAAACTTGCTATGCAAATCATACGCTGGAGCTGAGAAAAGAGTTAGGTACAGTAAGGAAGTGACTATTGAAACACCACCAATTGAAGAAAAGATGAAGAATGTTCGAAAACACGTGTGGAGTGATGGTGAACAATTGAGAAGTGTTTGAGAACAATTGGCAAGTACTGAAGAGCACTAAGCGAATGTACAAGAACACTTGGGGAGTGTTTAAAAACACTTTGACTTGTTGCAGAACACTTTAAGAGTGCTGGAGAACACTTGGGGAAAAACACCTGAGGAGTGTTGAAGAACACTTGAGGCGTGTTAGAGAATATTGATCATCGTAAGAAAACAACTGAGGAGTGTTGGAGGAGGAAAAAGGAGGAAAGGTGGTGGTGTTGGAGTAACGATGATGACGTTTTTGGAGAAAAGGGATGGAGAGATATGTTAACAGTCAGGGAATGTGAACAGTTCGGTTTGCTATTGACGACAAAGGAGAAGAAGATAGGGAAGGAAGATTATGAATGAAGTGAGAGAGAGAGAGAGAGAGAGAGAGAGAGAGAGAGAGAGAGAGAGAGAGAGAGAGAGAGAGAGAGAGAGA
>JAYMFT010108932.1:0-13566 GCA_038088735.1 Panulirus argus | reverse complement strand
ACACACACACACACACACACACACACACACACACACACACACACACACACACACACACACACACACACACGAACACAAGACACACACACACACACACTAGGTCCTGTATGTCCCAAGTGTCTCATTCAGTAGTAGATATGAGAGATAAGTCACAGGGCAAACAATGTTAACACGACAGACTGCTCACAACTCACAAGGAAGGCTCACAGTCCAGCGTCACGTTGTTCAATTCCGTATTATGCAAACCGCAGACCGTAACAACTGGGTGATAAGAAGTAAATATCACAGCGACTCACATGCAGTTTTCTAACACACTATTCAACCCAGCTAATTCTGTCCCCCCCCCTCCATTCCCCCACCTACCATCATCTGCGTCTCTTCAATCAGCGAGACAAACAGATAAAACAAATATTAAATTTCAGGTTCCAATTTTGTAGTAATAAGATTAGGTTTATATAATGTTGCCAGCCAGCAGGAGAGTTTACCCCGGAGCTGTTCATGACACGAAACATATCTCACGACTCCAGGGTAATGGATAGAGACAACCTGACGGAAACTCCTAAGACAGCAAAAAGGTCCAAGAATATTAATAAACGTATAAACAAACTGCATGTTGAGGATACCCAGAACATACACACACACAAAAGACTGAGGTCTGACAACTGCAGACTTCTCCCCCTACTGTACAAAGGCATTTACAAATAAATACTCACACACAGACACATTGCAACAAAAACACAGTCAAAATACCAGACTATCTAAAAACATGACGAGAAGCTGTGATCACAATCATGCCCACACACTGCTCTGGTTTCACAACAGATTTTTTGCCTCTGCAACAAGACCTAAGAACAAAGGCAACCATTTCACAGGTTCAGCAAATGCGACTGTGACATATACAGTCACAAGTCCAGTCACACCTTACCAAACCTCGCGTTCTAATTATTCTTGGACATGAAAATATTAATGAAGTAAAGGAGAGTGAGGGGAGAAGGGTCGACCTCAACTTTCACCGCCCTGCTATACGAACTCTACGCTGCTTCAGGAAGCACACCCGGCCGAGGTCATGTCATCATGTCGAAATTGACGAACTCACTCAGGGTCATCAGTGTCTTGGAATCTCTCCTGCTTGACTGACAATTTCAGCGTCGGGTCTGCTTTATGTGACCCCCAACAATTTCCTAGAGTGGAGTTTCTGATCTGTAGTTCAAACATTTACCTGATGTGGTGTTTCCCCTCCGTAAATCCACGAATTCCTTAATGTAGTGTGAATCTTCAGAATTATTGGTGAGGTGTTTTGCCCGTGATAATCCAAGATTACCTTAATGTGGTGTTTCCCCTGTGTGATTCCACGACTTCTTTATGAAGTGTTTCCCCTTTGTAAATCCAAGGTTTCAATAATAAGTTTTCCCTGTGTAAATCCAAGGCTTCTTAATGTAGTGTTTCTCCTGTGTGAATCCCAGATTTCCTTAATGTGTGTTTTTTCCAAGTAAATCCAAGAAATTTTGATGTAGCGTTTCCCATATATGAATCTAAGATTTCCGCAATGTGGTTTCACCTGTGTGAATCCAAGAATTCCTTGATATGTCTAATCTGTGAATCCAACAGTTTCTTGATTTGGCATTTTTCCTGTGTAAATCCAAGAATTCGTTGATAAGGTGTCCGCCAGTAAATCTACGACTTCTAAATGTGGAGCTTTAACTGTGTGAATCAACGACTTCTTAATGTGACGTTTCGAGTGTTATCCAAGGCTTCTTAATGTGGTATTTCCCCTGTGTGATTCCAAGACATATCAAGGTGGTGTTTTCCGTGTGTGATTCCATAAGTTCTTAATGTGGTGTTTTCCCTATGTAAATCCAAGATTTCTTAATGAGGTGTTTCCCATTGTGAATCCAAGATTTATGCGGTGTTTTACCTGTGTGAATAAAAAAATTAATATGGTGTTTTACCTGTGTGAATAAAAAAATTAATATGGTGTTTCCCCTGTGTGAATTCACGTCTTCGTAATGTGGTGTTTCCCTTGTGTGAATCATGACTTCTTATGTGATGTTTCCCCTGTGTGAATTAAGACCTCTTAATGTGGTGTTTCTCTTATGTGTATGAAAACTTCTTGATGTGGTGTTTCCCCAGTGTGAATCCAAGTTCTTAATGCAGCGTTTCCCTCATGTGAATCAAGGCTTCCTAATTTGGTGTCTTCCCTTGTGTGAATACAAGGCTTCTTAATGTGGTGTTTCCTCTGTAGAAATCGAACAGCTACTTGATGTGTCTTTTCGCCTACGTGAATCTAACATCTATCTAATGTGGTGTTTCTTCTGTGTCAGCCCAATATCTCAGAGATGAAGTGTCTTCCCTATGTGAATGCCACAAATTTTGGATATGATGCTTCCCGTGTGTATATCCCACAACTTCTTGATATGGTGCTTCTCCTGTGTGGATCCCACGGCTCCTTGATATGGTGCTTCCCCTGTGTGGATTCTACGGCTTCCTGATATGGCGCTTCCCCTGTGTGGATCCTACGGCTCCTTGATATGGTGCTTCCCCTGTGTGGATTCTACGGCTTCTTGATATGGTGCTTCCCCTGTGTGGATCCTACGGCTCCTTGATATGGTGCTTCCCCTGTGTGGATCCAACGGCTTCTTGATATGGTGCTTCCCCTGTGTGGATCACTAAAACATTAAAGGAGTTAAACTTCACGAGTCTGGTATATCTCCACTGTTATTACAACGCTCAAATGATATGGCGACTTTAACCTATACGATCCTAGGGTTTCCTGGCTGGGAGTTTTCTTTGTGAAGCGCTTTGTTCTCATTTGCATGACGTTTATAGTTTGTTGGCCAGATTTCAGCAAAATTTTGTATGTGAAGCTCACTCTACTTGGAAAAAAAAAAATGACGCCCCAGAAAAGTTATGTATACTTCCACGAAAAAACTGCTTAACAGCAAACATACAAAAGACCAGAGAAATGCTTTTACACGATATAGTTATAACACAGTCACGAAGGCAAGGAAAAAAGAAAGAACCGTAATGTCTGCTACATCTGGCCAACGAATCTTCAAGTGCTGTTAATATCTCAGCTTTGTATCTAAGACTTACAAGGAATTTCCCGTAATGTGACGGTCTATGACGAGTGTTGAATTTACTAAGTCTAGCGTTATTTCTGGATACATCCCAGTTGCTAAAAGTTCAGTCTTCTCGCAAACAACCCTCGTAGTGGTTTTTTATCATCAGCTCTCGTATTCTCTTCCCAAAGCTCTTCTCTTGTATGACTTAAGCAGGAGCAGGAGGAAGGGTGACTCAAGAAACAGCAGCAGGAGCAGCAGCTGTAGGGGTTTCCATCCACACTAGCTTCCCCCTTACCCCGTACTCTGTGTTTACCTACACTGTTTAACTTTCTCCCTGGGTGAGCGTCAATGCAACGACTGGGATTAAGACCAGCTCGAACGGAAACACACCAGCCATTTTCGCTTTCTCCATACCAAACGAGCCATTCGTTAAGTACTGCACACCGCTGCCACCACAAGCTTGACAGACAACGCATGTAGCTGCCATGAGAATGTTTTCCTGTCTTTTACGTCGGTTTCTTCTTTGTTCTCTCGAATCTGGATCGTTCCTCAAGGAAACGACATTTCATTAATCGCACGCTGCCATTTAGCCTCATGCAACCAATTAGCCGCATGCGACCCATAAACCTCACGCTACCAGTTAAACCGCACCCTACTCTACGTATATCCACAACCTACCCAACAGACACCTCAGCGGCTGCTGCTCTTTACTTGATACCTCCTCCTCCTCCTCCTCCTCTTCTCCCCAACACCCAGCCACTAACCTCACCACATCTACCACACTCCTTTACTTCATGTACTCACTCATTTCTCTCAACCACATCCCATCACCATAGCCAATACTTCCCATCGCAATAACATTACTACCACCCTACCTCTCTACCACCGCCATCGCAACTCCACCACCTCATCTCACTACCACCACAACCACCACAGCCGCCGTCTCTCGCACCACCACCACCACCACCTTCCCTGAACACGGTATCCTTCGAGCCTGAGAGGCACCGTCAACGGTCCCTCATCAAAGGCTCAGACTCAGAGTCAGTCGTATAAACCCCGGCAATAACCATTGAGGCAGGACGGCCCTTTTGTGCGGTGGCCTTCGGGTCATAATGACTCGAGCTATTGAGACGATGTTACAGCCATATGCCACCCCAGCAAGACAAGCCACCCCCCCCCTCCCCCGCCTGCCACTGAGAAAACCCGAGTATCTGTACAGTGGGAACATTACCACATCGCGTTTTCTTAATTCTAAGAACATTCTACACTCTTTCTCTTTTTTTTCTTACACCCAGAGGCACTTCAGTTTGTGAAAATTGTTTCAGGATTACATTCTTTGCTTGTTGTCAGACACACAACAGAGGATACACGAGACAGTCTCCCGTTCACATATCTACAAGTTCAGTACTAATCACTTCATCTTGTTACAGTAACTGCATGTTGCCCTTGTCAACCGATCGCTGCAACTAGTGTCAAACTAGTCATTTGCTACTTAGTTTGCCTGTTCACAAGATCAACTTGTCACCATTTCACTTTTACTCTTCAAGTTGTTAATCATTTTACATGTTCTGTTGCCCACCTCTGCCATCGGCCCTCACTTCCTCCCACAGACCATCAGGAGATCCCCAGGGAAGCCCTCAGGCGTCCAGGCCTAAGGGCTTCTCCCTCAGGCATCTCCAAACGAGTTTAAGAAATCACTTTCTTCTGCTCATAACTACACCTGTTCGTTACTTTTACTCGTTCACATGATTACCTGTTCAGCAAGCCATTCACACGCCAGCGCACTTGTTCACTTATTGATCCGTTCACCTATTCATTTGGTCGTGGTACGCCATGCGTACAGAACAGCCGAAGTGGATGATGAATTGACTCGAGTACCTTCAAGTAGGGCTCTAGTTCCTGCTGGTCTGGGAGAAGCGTTCATTGGGAGAGGGAAGGGACGGGTTGAAAGGAAGGAAAGAGAGGATATGAGGGAGGGAGAAGAAAGGAAGAGACAGAAGATGAAGGAACGAGAAGAGGAGCACAGTAGGAAAAGGCAGGGACAAAGATGTAGCTATTAGCAGGGAGAGTTGCGAAGAGGGAGTGACTCACAGACCCGCTATTAGAACAAAATAAGAGAGAGGGAGAAATAAAGTGTGATCACAGGGAGAGAGACGTACAGGACGCAGGGAGACATGAATGGCCTCAGGAGCTCAGTCAACAGAAAAAAATCTCTGATAGCCAAACAACAAAGATAAGAACGGCAATAACGCTGGGAGGGAAACACGACGCAAAGCTGCCATGAATATTGGATATGAGAGACACGGTGTTAGCAGGAGGTCAACACAGCCTGAAATACAAGAAGAGAAACCACAACGGCGGATGTTATTGCCTCATAGACTACATAATACGTTCAGAACAACACAATAAAGGCAGTGATTTACGTCTTGCTGATGCTGAACGTGAGCCGGGGAAAGGAGGAGCTAAGGAGCGGAAACTGGGGCACTGAAGACAGGGGTGAGCTGGAGAACTGAGGACAGCGGGGGAGAAAGCTGGTGTGGTGAGGGTCGCAGGAAAAAGGAAGAAGCACTTCAGGGGAGGGGAAGCTGGGGAGGGGAAGCTCGGGAGAGGAAGCTGGGGAGAGAGAGACAGGAAACTGAAACGCTGAGCGTCAGGACACGATAGATTCTCTCTTTAACCTCCCCTTCAACTCTCGTTTTCTATGTGACCCAAGGATTATAGATCAAGGTCACACAGCCGGCGGGGTCACAGACCTCCTGATAACAACACGATACACACGCCTCAGGTACACACGATCCCGAACACACACACACACACACACACGCACACATACACACACACACACACACACACACACACACAGTGTAGACAGGTTTGGGAAAAAGGAAGAGGAACCACAGAGCAGTTCAAAGTTAGGGCCGCACTGAGAGTCTTGAAGACCCTCCTATTTCTCGCATTTATGGCTCTTATGTAACGAAGTGCGAAGGGAATCACCGTGGGAACTGCCTGTCTCCCCCCCCCCTTCGCCCCCGCCCCACGGCGGGTTCGACAATAACAGCTGACGTACTACAGGCGGAGGCAGCGTTGGGAGAGCGGATGAGAAAGTTGGAGAACGTCGGCTGCTGGGAGAAGAGAGAAAAGAGCTGCGAGACATAACTACCCGCACCTATTGGACGTTGCTAACTACCGGCGTGCGGCGATGTGACCCCTGGGAACGACGGTACGACCCACGTGAAGAGCGGCACGACGCTTCCGTGTCATGACGTGACCTTTGACCTGATCATCATTAATGGTCAGTTCACAATCCTGGTCATTCTTACCCAAGAGTCGTATAATCGTTCTCTAGGTCTAAACTATCACACTATGCAAGTTAAAGACCATTGTTTTTGTCAACAAAGGGGAACAGAACAAAGAAAAATCTATCGCAAAATAAAAGGCGAGAAAGACGGAATTCAGCAAACAAATACACCGATCATTTCTGGTTATCTCCTCCCAACACAAACAGCCAGTCCGGGAAAATAACGGCAACTAACTTAATGACCAAACCATGGTTTCCGGCTGACCAATCACAATTTCCTACGGATCAATCGCAGAGCAGCGGGCGACTCTCATTGGCCGTCCCAAGGAGCCACGTGACCCACGCTGATATCAGGAAAAAATCTTTCGTCTCACATATGACTCCAGGAACCCGACACCTTTCCCTTGGCCTCTACACTCATTCTCGTTGCAGCCTTACGCTATCATGACATTGTATGAGAGCGAAAATCTTTGTCCCTAGAACTTGTACGTTACAGAAATTCGTTATAACCATAACGAAACGCGTCATGCCTCCTCGTGGTATCAACATACGATCCCAATTTCCACATTTCTTTCACTGTAAATGACACTATAACAATCTACTGTTTCCGCACAATTACAGTGAATTACCCAGTACCCCTTACAGTGCCGCCATGAAATACAGATTCAGGCACTGTATTCTACTAAACTCGTCCTGTTGTATGTCTGTTTAACTTGAGACTCCTCTTAAAACACATACATGTCCATTCCTTTTAAACCACACTTACACTCATTCCTCTTAAACCATAATCATATTCAGTCCTCTTAAACGGCTCTTACTTTCCCGTAAAACCGCACTTAATATCCTTCCTCTTAAACCGTACTCACAACGCCTCAAACACAAACATCAGAATCTTTTCCTAAACCATCACATCCTAAACCGGATCTTGTGCACAGAATATAAACACAATCAATACTCTCATTCCACACACGTCATCAAACTTCCGTTTATAATTCATCTCTTTCTCTCTCATTACCCCCTCGGTCACCCGCCATTACCCGGAGTTAATGACCTAGTTAAGTGTAATTACCGTTAGTTACAAGCGACTGTAATTACACAGAGTGTAATTTACAGCCCCCAAACAATCACAGAAGTCCACAGTCGGGGAGGATACGATTCCATCTCAATTTCGGACCATCGTGCCTGCGTCACGGCGCGGTGCCGTAAGTGGCACTTTTGTCAACGCCTGTATGCGATACTGGGATGATTCTGGGATACATGGCGCCACTCTGGGATACGGGGTACAAAACTGGGATACGGGGTATACATGTCTGGGATACCTGACGTGAATCCGGGGTACATGGGATGAGCCCGGGATACGTGAGGTGAGTGTGGGATACATGGGATGAATCTGGGATACATAGGATGAGCCTAGGGTATACATATAGGATGGGTCTGGTATACATGGCACGGGTTCGGGATACATGGGATGAGTGTGGGATATACGGCACCAACATTATCAGTTACCGAGCTTCTGCAAGAGCAAAGTCTACCTCAGGAGTCGAGTCTACCTCAATGGTCAAATCTACCTCGAGGATCAAGCCTCTACCTCAAGGGTCAAACATTTACCTCAAGGGATGAATCTACTGGCCGTCTGGAGCTCGGCGCATCAGTACCCTCAGAGTGGACGCACTCTGTAAAGTGCGTCCACTTATATCTTAAAGTCTGTTACCATCAGAAATCTGAAAACTTTTCATCAACTCTATTCCATCAGGCTTAGAATTCATCACCTTTCGATTTACCCTAATTACCTAAACGTTGACTGGCAAATAAAATTGTTCAGTGTACCCCGCTAAGTCCTTAATACTCGCAGTATTCAGTAAACACGGTATACAACAAACGCAGTTTACAATACAGCAGATACAATACTCATGCATACATTAGTGAGATTACTGCGATCTATTAGTGCCATACTAACTATCCTGGGATGGAAAAAAAAACAGACATGCGCAACAGATCTCTCCATCGCTATACTGAATCTGTTTGTCTTTCTGTTTACCTCAAAAGAAGGGAAACAGACGCAACAGTTCAGAGTACAGCTCTTCCTCTTGCGTCATACTCCTTCGTGAATACTTTAAAATCGAATCTGGTATACCCGAAAATAAGTACAGTATCACTTATAATATACCTTATCACTGTGAAAGGAAATGGTCTCTAAATATATATCAAATTACATCCAAAGATAAACTTCAAATTCATCAAACTAATCCTTCAATTCCACAACATCCGTCAAAATAAACCCGACTGAGGCCCTCCAAGCCACGGTTCTCAAGGCCAATTCTCCGCTACAAAGTAAAAATGGGAAAACTGGCCAACTGGTGGAAATGGAATGTCACTTTCCACTCCCCAGGTATTTGCTCGAAACTGTCAGTTTTCTGAAGTCCCCACCGAGTGACGAACCGATGGGTCAGTGGTGCTGGTGGTGGCTCGACTTTGATTCTTGGGTGAATCTACGTAGACTTGGCGGCTTTGAGGGGTTTGCCGTGGTGGGTTGCGGCACCTCTTTCTTAGCTTGAGGGAAAGCCGAAGAGCTGTCCTGTTCGGTTGAGAAGAGTCCTGCCACGTCCCTGGCGGAGGAGTCACTGCAGATGAACATTAATGAACTTCCTTCTTCTTTACTTTAAAGTCTTGGTGGCTTACCATACGTTTTGAACGGCTTAATGAGACATGGTGGCTTAAGCGCCCTCTTAGTTTCAATCATGAGGGGTCGGAGAGGCTGGCTTACTTGCCTGGCTTCGGGGGAAGGAGTTGTTCTTCTTCCTGTGGTTTAACCAAAACACCTGCGTGAGTTTAGGGAACCCCGTAATGGCCTTCCTGGCTTAAGGATGTGTCGGTGGCTTTCCATCACTCTATTCCGGCGGCTGTGTTTCCTGTTATGGTTGTCGAAGCTCTCCTTTAGGCAGGCGCGTCCCGGCTTGGCTTTGGCTTGGCTCGGTTTACACGCGCTACCCTTGGCAACAGAGCCGATGAATTATATAGAGAGGCGTCGCAAGCAGACAAAGAGAGGTTGACTGGCGTGTGGGAGGGCGTGGGGTTCATGTGGCGTGTGTGGTGGGTGTGTGTGTGTGTGTGGCGTTTTTGGAATCGTGTGTTTGTTTGTGTGTTTACGGGGGGAGGTGTGGGAGTCCCTCAGCAACGTGGTAAGGGATATAGCGCGTGTTGGCGACGTGCGTCGCGTGCTGCAGGCGTGCAGAGCACGTGGGAGGCGTGTAGAGGGCGCGGTATAAAGTTTGCAAGAAGTTCTAGAGACGCCCGCTCACAGGCGTGTAGTTTACGTCTCATACGTGTGTACCGCGGGTCGTCCGTAACTAGGGCGCGCGTGAGAGGTCAGGGGTCGTTACGTGACTGTGTGCTTATGATGCGTGCCGGGAGCATCCGGACACGACCGGAGGAAGCAATATGCCGTCAACGACAACTTTCTCAAGACGGACGGCAAATCATAAATATAATCTAATGTCCCACCTGCATCGTTTTCTGTTCCGTAAGTCGCAATCCTTCTGCAAGATTAGTCCAGCAAGACACGTACGTAATGCAGGGAAAGACTACTTTCTTCCTGAGCGCCGACAAAAGAGGCGCAAACAAGGGAAAATTTACAACCTCTGACGTACGTATTACAACCCGACTCCCGGACACAGTCTGTGACAAACGCAAGTATTATAATATAACCAAGGACAGGAAAAGGAAAGTGACAAATAGATATTCAAGGACGAAGGAGAAAATGCAGAGCTTCAAGGACTGAGGCACGTCCCGTAGTACAGTGCAAATTTCTCCGTCGTCCTTGATACAGATGTTGGTCCTTCGTGGCGTAGTGGTTAGCGTTACTGACCGTGACGCATCATTCACGGGCCGCCCAGGGTCGGCGAGAGCATAGGTTCGAATCCCGATTGCGGCAGTCGGTCCACAGTTAACCCAGCTGTTCATCCACCCCTAGGGGTTGGTCGATAAAATGGGTACCTGGCTCATGCTAGGTATATGTATAGCGTTAATGGGATGGCCTTGATTAAGGCCTCAGTTGCCCTTGCCGTATCAGCTAACATAAATGAAAGGCGCAAGAATATCAACTATGTGATAAAGGCGGAAGTTCTTGAAATCCTTTGGACTTTCTGCGTTCCATTTATCCACTCGTATTACGTTCATATATTCCAACTCTTGACATTTGATTACTCTATGATTAGAGTTTGACCCTTGGGTACAAAAAAATAAAACATGAAAATGACTTCATCAGCGAAGAGAAAATGCTTGCAAGGCGTCGTCCATCCCCTGCACAGACTGGCACAAGTGTTCCACTTTGATGCTTTTTCAGTCACAAGGAAACGGAGCATGAAGGGCAGTGCGGTCCGGTCTGGTTTGTCACCGACCCTCGGTGGGGCCCGGATGGCAGGCCCGCCTGCCAGAGAATCACGCTAATCAGAACGAGGCTTCGAGGGTTTTTGTCATTCCTCAAACGCTGACCTACTTCAGTCGGTCATGGATTACTCAGGGTATGATGAATAATCCAGTGGATGATGATGATGATGATGATGATGATGAATTATCCACTGGATGATTCAGAATATGGTGAATGATCCGGTGGATAAGGAATGATTCAGCAGATGGTGAATGATCCAGATGATAAAGACAGAGAAGGTGGGGTGAAAGAGGAAGACGGGAAACTAGGAGAAACGTCAGGGCGGTGAAACAAAATCAATAATGAAGGGGAAATAGAAGGGGATGGGAAGGAGACAGAGGGATGGGAGAGGAAGAGGGATGGGATGATGGGGTGGGAAACAGGAGGGAGGAATGAAGGAGGCAGGAGATGGATAGGTCAGGATATGACGCTGAAACGTGGGAGAAGATACGTTGGTTTTGGGAGAGGAATGGAAGGATTTGGGGAGAAAACCATGGATTCGGGGAGGCTATTGGAGGATGACAGGAGGAAAACGCCACGTGGGGAGGAAACTGACGGATGTAGGGAGAGGTGGACGAAAGGATGTGGGGAAGAAAAGACTATGAATATAGGGAGACGTGAGGGAGTCTGGAATGGGTTGGATGACATAAGATGGATGAGAGAAAGGTAAATGGTGAGGAGATGGAGAGAAGAAGAAGCGAAAGAAAGGAGTATATGGGAGAGAGAGAGAGAGAGAGAGAGAGAGAGAGAGGAGTAACTAAGCACCCTAGGAACCTCCCCACGGCCTCCCACACCACAGCCGATACAGCCATATATATATTGCTTCCCTGAACAAAAGCTGGACCGGCCAGCCACCCAGCCACCCAGGGGGGGATACAGCCCATCCATAGCAGCCATGTTTACAGCCAAGGCTGGAGTGGTGTGTGGTCGACCTGAGGTGGTGGAAGGGCCAGTGGTACCACACGCCAAGGTGAGTGGTTGGCAAGGAAGGGGGGGCGTCGAGGGGGATAAGTGATACGCAAGTGTTGGGTGAAGAAGGGAGCAATGGACGAGTGTTTTTCAAGGGTTACAGACTCATTAACTAAAGGGGTTAAGGGGAGTTTACCAAAGGGGAGAAAGTGGTGTGAGTAACGCATGGGTAAGTTGAGTGTGGTGGAAGACTTAAATAAGTGGCAGGTGCTGAAAGGGTTAAGTAGTAAGTGTCGAAAGGGTCAAGTAGTGGGTGCTGAAGGGGTAACTGGCAAGGGATGAAGGGGTAACCCATGCAAGCTGTGGGGGTAAGGGGCACTTGGCAGTGCTGCAAGAAGCAAATGGTAATGTTGCAGAAGGCTGCTGGTGAGGCAAGTGTTACTCCTGGCACAAGTCAGTGTTGCGGGGACACAGAACACAAGTTTCGATACAGTTGGGCTCCTGAAACCTTCACCCAATTCGATCAAAGGTCGGATATCCTTTTAACTAAAGTGAATAACATTCAGTCCCTCGTACCATCCGAAGCCTATTACACGGCAAACACCGGCAGAAAAATTGGGTTACATTGGTGTAAAAAAAAAAAAAAAATGTGAAATTTTTCCATGCTATGTTTTACACAGTTGAGAATAATGACACGCCAGCAACTTTTTCCACCACCTGACGGGGACATAACACACGGCTTCCGGTGTATCGTGCAGCTGTAGCAACAGCCGACTTGCAGTGCTTCATGTCTCGTGTTCAAATCCATTTCCAGTGATTAACCTCTTCACCACGACGGCTTGATCCTTGAGCACGTAGGCACGGCACATAAAACACGACGGAGCGCCCCTTTAGTCGACCCTTGAGCGCGCCGCTACGACCCTGTCATGTGACGACGTGGCCTTCGACCTGGCCCTTAAGGGGTCACGTCAGTAAAGCACCAGGCCATCATACCAAGGGTCGTAGCAACGTGTGCTCACAGGTCGTGCCGTCGTGTTCAAGGGTCGTAACGTAACGTTGTGATCAAGGGGTTAACAAGGCTTTTCTTCCGGTACCCGACAGACGCACGAACTCTTACCAAGGGAGATTTCACAACAAGGAAGGACTTCCGACATTACATTTTATTTCTTACGTCCATAAATGACTTCAAAGTGTACTGTAGTTTATTTCTACTTACATCTCCCATATTTCTTCGGGCTGTCCCACTTCTCCAGTTGATTTACGCTAAAAAATGAACAGAATACCATTGAAGTTTAGTGAAAGCGCACCTCTCCCTTTACGAAGGTCGCCACAGAAAGAAAAAGGAAAGCTGATTGGTTCTCAGTTATCGCTACGTAGTTAAGCTTGTACAAAGAACATCCGGGAATCCGACATACCACTGAGTCCGCTTCTCTGGCCATAAAATACAATTCACGCATTTTGCGCACGGCGGCGGAATTCCTGATCTGATAATCATTAACTGATGTGCCGGGGTCGCTGACCTGATTCGTATGCAAGTTCGTTCGTGATAAAAACAAACGTGCCAGTTGATATCCAACACCACACGAACTGCAGAGAATTCCATCGTCGACAGATTTGGTTCTCAGTCTCCCAGCGGGTCTAGAAAGCCTGGAAAACTACCTCATGCCATCCAGCAACTATTACAACTATTTGTGTCCCTTAAATATATATATATATATATATATATATATATATATATATATATATATATATATATATATATATAAACTCAAAGACCCTACTCCCCCAAGAAGCTTGATATAAACAAAATATAAACTCACCGTAATGGCTCTATAAGTACTTAACAACATCCATCCTCACCAAGTCTTATA
>JAYMFT010108921.1:0-13567 GCA_038088735.1 Panulirus argus | reverse complement strand
GAGAGAGAGAGAGAGAGAGAGAGAGAGAGAGAGAGAGAGAGAGAGAGTGTGTGTGCGGTGTGTGGAGGAGAGAGTGAAAGGTGTGTGTGTGTGTGTGTGTGTGTGTGTGTGTGGATACCATCGAATTTGTATCTGAGCCAGTAAACACATAAGCCATGTGTAGAGTGCGTTGGTCAAAGCAGGCAGAGCAAGGGGTGTGTAAGGGAGTCAGGAAAGAACACTCTAGCCATATGTAGAGTGCGTTACTAACCATACTTAGAGTGCGTTGATGACCCAGGGCAGATCAGGGAGTGCGTGAAGCAACCAGGAAACAGACAAGCATTATGCATAGTGCGTTGGTTAAAGTCGGTGGAGCATCGAGTGTGTACAGGAACAGGCAAACGCAATACGCAGAGTGCGTCGGTTAAAGCAGGGAGATCAGCGGACGGACATGTACGTACATCAGAGCGAGTGTGTGTGTGTGTGTGTGGAGGACGAGTGCTTTTGGTAGCGAGTCTTGAGCGTGTGTGTGCGCGCGTGTGTGGACAGGTCACGTTGCTTTCGGTAGGGGGAGGAAGGGCGGTCTTCTACCCTCGGAGCCCAGTGTGGCATCCAGGTCACATGGTGAGAGGCCTGGCCTGGTCCACCACGCTGTTTGAGGCAGCCTCTTGCCGAACAAATCCCAGGGGGGAGGAGGTCTTCCTCTACCCCCCCTACCCCACAACCCCACCTCTCCCTCCCTCCCTCCAGTGTTCCTTCCATGTCCTCCCCACAGGAGGATGCCTGACCAGACGCGGGATCCTAACTCGTGTGTTCTCTGGTCCCCAGTGGATACGCCCAGTCGCGTCTGCCCGGGCAGGGCCCTGTGCCGTAAAGCTAAGACAACGCAGTACTCCAGTCGGGAAACTACCGAGTGGGGAACGTCGGGTCTCCACGTCTCGAGAAATGATGTTCTCCGGAGGAAGAGGACCCCATCCAGAGGAGAGGGCGAGGTGCCCTTCGCATTACCCAACCAACCACCAGCCTCATCGGAATACCTTAGCATCGTCAACTGTCCACGTGTTTCCCTCGTCATGAAGGTTCCCTCTAGCGTCCGGGCCCAACCACACTCCCGGATCTTTGTTGTATATTCTCCCCAGAGGTGTGAGTGTGTGTGTGTGTGTGTGTGTTGGGGGGGGGGGGTCGTCATCTGACCTCATTGCTCCCAGGTCTTGCACGCGTTCCTCTCGTGTTCTGACCATCTTGTACAAAGCATCTGTCGTAATTTCTTCGTTATTTTTTTTTAATAAGTTTTCTTTCCATCTTTCTGAGTTTATTTTTTTTCTTTTCAGAGCAGCAAGTGCGTGGTCAAGCGTGTGAGCAAGCGAGTGCCCGGCGCAGGAATTACGTAAAGTGTGTCGAGGAAAAGTGTGTTCGGAAGAGTGCGTGTGTAATGTGAAGGAGTAGAGTCTGAGGGGTAGAGTGTGTGTGTGTGTGTATGGAGAGGCGCCAGTATGTGAGAGAGCGAGTGTGTGTGTGAGGGGTGTGTTTAAGGGAAGCCTCAGTATGTTATGGGGACGAGTGTGAGGAAGAAGAGTGTGTGTGTGTGGGTATGTACGAAGGGCCCGAGTATGTGAAAAGACCGAGTGCGTGCAGGGGCAGTAACAACACAAACCTTAACACACCCCAGGTGGTCATAACAACATGAATAACACCGCAGTGTTGCCAGGCGAGCGTGAGAACCTCAAGAGTACAACAGCCCGGTACGTACAACAGGGACGAACCCCGCCCCCCCTGACATAATTCAGGGGTCACAGATAAATCTCTGGGGGTACACACACACACACACACACACAGCCCGGTGGGGGTTGGGTGATCACAACAGGTCGGAGTAAACAACCTCTTGACCCCTCAACCCTCACAACACACCGACGGATCCAAGCAAACTTAAAACCCATCAACATTCATCAATTTCGTAGAAATTCTGAAGAAAACGTAGAACGGGTGCAGGTAAATGTGTAAAACATTATTTACCTCACCCAAGTTAATTAGCGACGTAGGTTGTACAGGAAAACAATTTGCTTTTATTTACAAAAAACGTCCGGTGGGGAAGACCGTTCCTCTTAATAATAAGGGACCTGGACGCGACTAGTCTACCCGCTCGCGACCGGTCTACCCACTAAATTACGAATAAATAACGCGGCCTGAGCGGCGGCGGCGCAGCTGGGCAAAATAATAATGTCAACATACTTCCTGCCGGGAGGAGGCCTGGGTGCTGCCATCTCCCGATGGATTCTATCACTATATGGGTCCAGATGCCAAATGCCTCCACTCACTCACTCACTCCCTTACTTTCCGTTCTTAGTATTTTTTCGTCAAGCTTTGTCCCACGTACGCAACTGTGTCCATATTGAGACGTAACGCAACGTAATGTAAAGATAAGGAAAGGTAAGAGTGTTTAATGATAAGGAAACTGGAAGATAATGGCTTAAACAACCACTAATAACAACTGCAACAACCAAGAACCACAACCACAATTACCATACAACCAGTCTATAACAACCGTATAAGTCTTACCCTAACCATCTCATCGCAACCCCATGTTGTACAACACACACAACCTCCAAACCCAACAATGCCAGTACCACCTACCAACCGACCAGTCTGCTACCCCAACTACAACCAGCAACAACCATCGCCACCAGCTGTTGCCGTCGCTGCTGCTGCTGTTCAATATCGTATTAACAATTCCCGGAAGGGCCGTCCGGCCGTCCGTCAAGGGCGGGTGTAGGCGCCAAAACAACACCCCGCCCCCCTCCAATCCCCCCCCCCCTCACCGTCGCTACTCTCCACCTCCACCTGCCTCATCCACAAACCTAATTTACGATTCAACTGGCCCCACCACGCCGCCATTTACGATTCTACTTACCCTGTTTACAATTTCGCTTACCTAAATTCACGATTCCACTTACCCAATTCGCGATTCCTTGCCCGCTTCACTTATTCCACTTATCCAATTTACGATTCCACTAACCAAGTTTACGGTTCTGCGGACACGCTCTGTTATTTCGACTACTACGATTCTGCTAATTCATTTTTGCAATGTAAGTAATCTTGTTTACAATTCGGCACGCCCAGTTTAAGATTCTGTTACCCCAGTTTACGATTTCACTAACCCAGCTTACGATTCCAAGTCAATTTATGATCCCACAAAGCCTAATTGATGATTCTCCTAACCCAATTTCCAATTCCACCGACCCAGTTTACGATCCGCTTCCATGTTTACTTCTTGCAGTCAAAAACAACAACTAGAACAAACGTTTGCATGAGCTGAAATATTAATAAAGGCTGGAATGTTCCATGAGTTTAAAAAAAAAGAAAGAAAAAAAGTTAGTTTTCCACTGTCTAGCGTGGAACTACTTGAAATTTGCTGACTGCCGGAGCCAGATTATGACAGTCGAACTGCTGAAGCCGGATTACAGACATCAGACGGATGGAGCCGGATTACGAGAGTCGAACTACCAGAGCCGGACTACGGGAGTCTGTTCGCTAGAGCCGGATTACGGGAGTCAAAACTGCTGGAGCCGGACTACGGAAGTCTGACTGCTGCAGCCGGATTCCGGGGATTCGAAATGTTAGTGCCGGATTACGGGAGTTGAACCGGTCGAGTCGCGGATTACGTGTCGGGAAAAAAAAGATTGGAAATGGAATTACGAGGTTGGCACTGTCCAAACGATGCTGGTAATATCCAGCAAATTGCATACATGTACGACAATCAGTCGGGACCAATTAACCGCGACGTACAATTAGCAATACTTCAAATATTGCCGGGAATACCGGTGTCCACCAGAACAGGAAATCACTCCCCATATATCACTTTTCTAAGCAAAAGAAAACAGAAGAATTTTTTGTAAACATCAACACCGTTTACGCTGAGGGAGTGTACACAGGCTTTCCTCAGATATATAATTTTAATACATATAGGTCGATACATCATGTAATCATTAGAGTAATCACATGTAATCACGGAGTCTCTTGGGAAGTGAGGCAATGTGCTGCCTTGAAACAGCACGTCTTAAATCTTTTAGATTGCCCCAGTCATTCAAATGTTCTACTGCCTCGATGCGACCAGTAGAGAACCCCCACACATTTTCTAACGAGACAAATTTCTCCCGGCGTATATATAGTGAGAACAGGTCCACATCGTCACAACCAACAACCACCCTTGCCATAACCATCCTCGCCACAACCACTCAGTCTGTTGGATCACAAGAAGCGTCACAGCCACAACACCCACCCGCTCCCTACGCACAACCCAGACTTTCCCTTCACCTCCACCGCACATAATTATCCGCGTTCTAATCTATATGGTCATTACGCCTCCCTAATCACGCCAATCACACTGGCGTAATGAATTAACCGTCATTACGTCGGTCGGCCCTGCACAAGCTGGTTGCAGAGGACACCGGCATACCACCACTCCCAAGACTAAGGGAAAGATGAAGGCAACATTTGAGGCCATGGTTTCTTGACAGACAAACAGCTTCTCCACTGTGTCTGTTGATAACAGGGGGGAGGTCTGTTAAAGAGACCACAGCGTGTATACTGTGTCTGTTGGGAAAGGATGTGAGGTCCGGAGTCTTCGTTTTTTCTCGTCCTTCCCCCATTCTATCACACACACACACACACACACACACACACACACACACACACAGGGAGAGATTATATTGCCATAAAATACACAAGTTCTTTGAGTGTACACAGGATAAGTTCCTGCACCAGCCAGGGTGTCTGAGAACACTTGAATCAGAGGAACCTGATACACGCTATCACTACTGCAGACCTTTTATCTTTACACACACAGCAGCAACAAGGTTAAGTGGGAACATCGCACGATGACACACCATCTGCACAGAGCGTTTTATGCATTACGCCTGAGCTTTAACTACGTAGTTGATGACATAAAAAGATCGGGAAAAGGACAGCCGACCGACTCCCAGGGGAAATATAATCGTGGAAATTACACAAAAGGAGTTAGACAATATTTACGAAAATATTACATGAGAGAAGTGGGAGAGTTACCCCGAAGCCGTAAGAGCACATCGCTCTTATGAATGGTTCTGTGAAACGCAAAAATGAAGGAGTCAGAACACAGTTGCCTTCATCCGCTGCCTGAGGGAGACTTTTTGGGGAAAAAAAAAAAAGGAGATATGTGCAATAAAACAAGTCAGGAGGCAAAAGAGATTAGGGAAGTGCTATAGTGATGGGGTATAAAGGTGGGACAGCGGCCAGCAGGCATCTGAAAGGTTTAAAGAGATAGAGACCACAGCTCAGGAAAATATGGGAGGATGGAGAGAGAGAAACTCTGGAAAAAAAAAACGAAAAGAATACAAAGCTTTGGTACAACTCAAAACTTTTCTATAACTTGATCGTGAGTAAAATTGTTAGCCGAAGAGCAGTTTATAAGGCTATGAGATTCAAGAGGGCACATCTAGTGGACCGTGTTTATATAAGCGAGGAGCTGAATGTAGCAAGTTCAACAGAGAGTTTTTGACTAATGTCCCAACACCATGAACGCTCAACTGAGGGGGGGGCCTTGACCCATATGAGGCTCATGATCCTCATGAAGTCGTAATGAGAATGGGACACGGTGGGGGGGGGAAAAAACGGGCGGTGGTATGAATACTATACAGAGGGAAATATGCGGCAGGAATCTCTGTGTTGTGTGTGTGAGAGAGAGAGAGAGAGAGAGAGAGAGAGAGAGAGAGAGAGAGAGAGAGGAGCTTGGGAGTGGACACTGTACCTGACCTCAGAGCTCCACCTAATGTCAAAATCTCTTTTAATTACAAGAATATGGGCCAAAAGTAAGATATGGTTCTCAAGTGTGGTTAAGTTAGGTAAGGTGCAGGCAGAGGTGGGCAGGAGAAATGTCATCAGGATTGAGGGAAATGGGCTACAGAGAGAGAGCTTAGAAGCCATACACTTACCCACCAGTGGAAGAGAGAAGAGTAAGGGGTGATTTTAAAAGACAGGCTTCACTTTCCTAAGCCGGTCTGATGATGATGATGATGACAGAGAAGAATTCTTCGAGAGACGCAAAGATATAGGGAAACCAGAGAGGCCATAACAGTAAATCAAGCAAGAAACGTGTTAGAAAAATATGTACAAAAGTACTTTTTCAACTTAAGATTTGTGCACGGATGGGATACACTTAAAGAAGATGTAAGGAAATGTATGGCATGAGACGAACGGATGAATGGAATAAACTTGAATGACTACCACGACGTCAATGGCAACAGTAAACAAAACAAAAATTTTTTTTAAAATGTTCCTTGGTGGAAGGAGAGAGAGAGAGAGAGAGACGGGGGACCCCCACGGGTGTGTCCTGAGCTCCCCCCCCTCCCCTCGCCCCTCCCCCCCGTATTGTACAAACAGGTAATTAAGAAATAAATACATTAACCCAGATTCTCTCTCTCTCTCTCTCTCTCTCTCACACAGACACAGACACACACACACACACACACAGAAAACAATGGCTTGTATAAGCAAAACATGGGGAGGTTGTGGTGTCCGGAAGCAGGCATCCGGGGTGACGAGAGAGAAAACTCTCTCTCCCCAGGATGAACACCACCTGGCGACCTCCCGTCACCAACACCACCACCAGCTGCTGTACCACCTACATACACACACACACACTTAGACGAACCCGACCGAAACAAGCTGGGAACACGTCAGAACCAGTACACTTATTACGATGATGAACTACCACTCACGATCGTTCAGACAAGGCAGGGGTACGCCACAGTCACGTTGGTTGGGGCCCAAGGCCCTCGCTGTGGTTCCTAGTCATCCTGGGGTTAGTAAGGGAAGGGCTGACGCATGACGCTATTGGGAGGAGTCCCGAATATTGGGCGTGTGGGAGCGAAGGGGGTTAAATTAACATGGGGTGCGGGTGGATGTGAGTGGATAGAGAGGACACTCCATCCGCCTGAGCCCCCCGCGGGTCAGCTGTAGGCCTCACCCCGTCCACGATGATGGGTCGTGGGGGAGGGAGTGGCTGGGGAGAGTCGTGGGGGAGGGAATAGCTGGGGAGAATCGTGGGGGAGGGAGTGGCTGGGGAGAGTCGTGGGGGAGAGAGTGGCTGGGGAGAATCGTTGGGGAGGGAGTGACTGGGGAGAACCGTTGGGGAGGGAGTGGTTGGGGAGAATCGTAGAGGGAGGGAGTGGCTGGGGAGAAGGGTTGAGACGCCCCACCTGCGACACCCGCACCTGCTGGAGTCCCTCGCCAGGTGGCAACACGTCCCTCCTGGTACACACACACACACACACACACACACACGTACACATAAGTATATACATACACACGTACATACACAAAAACGTACAGACTGACCAACAGGAGCGACCTTGTCTTCCTCTATCCGCCCCAACCGTGTCTTTCTCTCACAGCCGTTTCTCCCCATCCTCTACCCCCCTCCCCTCCCGCCTCTCTCTCTCTCTCCCCGTCCCTCCACAACCACCTTTCTCTCGCTACCCCACACACCCTCCCCTCCCCTCCCCTCTTTCCTCCCCACCCCCCGCGCTGACCTTCACTCTCCCTGCTCTCACACCACTCTCCCTCCTCCTCCTCTCACTTACTCTCTACAATCACTACCGTTTTCCCTACTCTCTCTCTCTCCCCCCCACCTCCTCCCCCCGCTCTCTCTGTCTCTGACAGCAGCAGTTAGAGGCGTCCGCTGGAGCTGAACTAACCCATCGCTCCCCACCATTAGTTGTTCTGGCACCTCGCTCTCCACCCCACCATTCTCACCCCATTAACCTGCCCCATTGTCTCCTCCCCCGGCCCAGTGTGGTACGGGTCAGGGATCCTCCAGTTCCACTCTCCGACCCTACATCTACCCTACGTCTACATCAACCCTACATCTACATCATCCCTACATCTGCCTCATCCCTACATTACATCAATCCTACATTACATCATCCCAACATTACATCAATCCTACATTACATCATCCCAACATTACATCAATCCTACATTACATCATCCCTACATCTACATGAGCTATCTCTACTATCTCTTTTCTTCTCTCATGATCTTGCCACTCTCCATATCCCTCCTCTCTCAATCTCACTATCTCTCTCTACACACACACACACACCATATCTCTGTCCTTATGTCTCTACTCAGTATTTCTCGTCTATGATTATCTCTCTGTTCTCCCTATCTTTTCTCTCTTGCCATCTTCATCCTGTGCACTGTCTCTCCATTTACCTCTCTCCTCTCACTATCTATCCTTCCTGAATATCTGTCCTCTCTCACCGTTTTCCCACACTCATTGTCTCTCCTCATTATCTCTCTTCTCTATCTCTCCACTATCACAATCCCTCCGCCTTAACTGTTTCTCCATTTACCTCTCCTATCTCACCATCTCTGTCCCCTCTTTCCTCTCACTATCTCTCAGCTTCCATCTCCATTCCCTCTATCACTGCTGCAGCAGCTCCCACAGGGTAGGTGGGTCAGATCAACAGCTCCCCCAGGGTAGGTGGGCCAGACCAATAGCTCCCCCAGGGTGGGAGGGCCAGATGAACACCTCCCCCAGGATAGGTGGGCCAGATCAACACCTCCCCCAGGGTAGGTGGGTGGGCCGCGTCTGCCCCCCCCCCCCAGAGATCGGCGCTCCCATCCCCTCCCCCTAGGTAGGCGGGCCAGATCAAGAGCATTCCCCCCCACCCCCCAGGGGAGGCGGTGTGGGCCACCCATCTAGGGGTGGCCATTCATTAGATCCCGGCCTAATGGTAGGGGCGGGGCTTCAACAGTTCATAAATAATACTAAATAAATAAACTCACCTCTGGCCTTTCCCTCCCCCCCACCCCATCCTGCAGAAGCAGCAATATCACCCTTACTCCTATCGAACATTAATATCCTTTTTGCAATGACTGACTACTGACTGAGACACATACACACACACACACCCACACACACGCACAAACGGTGGCTCGCTAACTTATTCATTGTCTGAATAATTCATTCAATTTTTTATTTTGTTCCCTCCTCATCGCTCACACCACCAATGGCTCTTTCTATTCCCTCCCCCCCCCACCCTTACTCACTCAAGTGTCGCGTGTCACCGCATCTCTCTCTATCTATCTATCTATCTCTCTATCTATCTATATCCCCATCTTAGCAAAGGCGTTATGAAGGTGCAGTGTGGCACCGGAAGGGCCATTTCACACCCGTGCCTGGATTCTTCACAGACCTATAAAAAGATGCGGCGTTGTTAACTTGGTGGTGCTAATGAATGACCCTGTGGTGGCGGCAAATGGGCTGGCGTGTTGGGAGGAGGGAGGAGGGGTTGGTTCCTTGGCTGGCTGGTCCGTGATTAAAGTGACTAGACCCTGGTTGTAAGTATGTTATGGATATACGTTACATACGTTTGTTAACAGACGTTTGTTGTAGATATCACTTGTAGATATGTTATACATATTTGTAAAATATTGCTGTTATAGACTTCTGTTATAGATATTTGTAATTGATAATTATTGCCATTCTTTTACAGATATGTCATATTTGTTATAGATATTTCTTAAGAATATTTTTTGTCACAGGTCTTTGTTATAGGTACGTCTTTCTAGCCCCCCGGGAGACAGTGTGTTGTGAGGGGAGGGGGGTCGTCTTCAAGTCGTATACGTTTACAATGCTCATTACAGACCTCTTGGGTTATGGTGACGGTGGAAGGGTGACGGGGGAGATGATGACCTGACCACAGACAGACTCCCCTGTGGGCCGAACGCCTTGTATAAAATGTGCCTTGGCAAAAAAAAATAAAATAAATAAATAAAAAACCTCTTCTGGGAGATTATAATTACATTCCACCTTATTTTTCCCCAGTTTGCAGCCTTATTATGAAGTCTGGAGATACGTGGCGTCGGTAAGGATAACGACTTTAGCCGTCCAGCTGAAGCGGAAGCTATAAAGTTATCATAAATTTAGCTTGACGCTTCACAAGTTTTACCAGCGATATAAAGTCAAAGTTTCTCTGATTAGAAAATTTTTTATTTTGGACAAATTTAAAGTCACGAACGTTCTTCCTTACAATGCTGTGTACATACACTAGAGCACACACACACACACACACACACACCTGGCTCTTCCCCCCGTGCATCTGCCTCCAGCATGTGTTTCACTCCGAGAGTCTACCGTGTGTACCACGAGAAGGGAAGCTGGGGAGAGGAGAGAGAGGACCCGGGCCCCTTCCAATAGGAGCCCCTGCCTGCAGGCACTTCAGGAAATATAACAACAGATGTTTTAGGCAATGAAACACGAAGGTAGCTACGACCTCTCAGGTGCACGACGGCGTACGACCCCTTTAGGTACGCGACGGACTCACTCGGCTTTTTGACCCAGCCACCTCAAAGGTCAGGTCAGAGGTTTACGTGCGAAGGAAAGAACGGGGACGGCCCCTTCATTTTTCAGAGGTACCCCTCGTCAGAGGTGCCCCTATAGGGCACAGCCCCTGACGCGAGCACACACACACACACACGCACACACACACACACACACTGCAGGAGCTGATGCCCCTGCGTATACGGAGCGAGCGGCGCTGGCCGGCGTGTGGCGGGAGGGAGGAGGAGGGTGCGCGCTTGCTGGCCCGGACACGCGAAATCCTTTGACATTAAGGCTAGCGAGGCCATTGATGAGACTGCTGTTGCAGGCAGTACTCGCATAAACCTCTCGCGACCTGATTACTTCTGCCGTGGGAGCCAGACGTGATTTGCCCGCCGGTGGAAAAGGACTAACATCATTAAACACAAACCGTAATTCAGCCGGATATCCCAACCACTAAGATGGGGACCTACAAAATTAAACCATCATATTAAATGATATATATATATATATATATATATATATATATATATATATATATATATATATGTGTGTGTGTGTGTGTGTGTGTGTGATTATAGAATCACATTTACGTGATAAAATACGGGCAGGATTACTACAAAACCTGGACTCACACACACACACACACACATAAAATTCCTCACCAGCGTACAACTCCGGAAGAAGTACATTGCGAATCGATTGCAAATATCTCATACCATTGATCGGAGTTAACAGTCTTGTAGTTTCGGGCATAACACTCTTCCACCTCACGTATATTGCAGTGGTTTACAGTGGTGAGCGTGATCTAGTATTTTGCCGATAACCACGAGGAAAGTCAAACACGATTAGTACCCGAGTGCACTTTCGTGTAATGATCACATCGTCAGGGGATATAAAAAAAAATGCGATGGAAGACGTTACCGTCCGGTAACACTTGTTTACCAATGGCGTCTTAACTGCGTCTCTTCACTGTATATCAACTGACTGTTCTGCGTCTTCCTGATCGTGTCGCATTCACGGGCCGCCCAGGGTCGAGCGCAAAGGTTCGAGTCCTGGTTGTGGCATTCGGTCCACAGGCAAACCAGCTGTTCATCCATCCCCTTGAGGTTGCCCGATAAACTAGGTACCAGGATCAGGTTAGGGTGTTTGTGTGTGTGTGTGTGTTAATGAGATGACTTGATTTATTTACCCATGCTGTCTCAGCTAACATAGAGAAAAAAAAGACAAAAATAACAAAAATATACAAAAGCACCAAAATACAGACATACACATTGCCAGCATTTAAATGCCCGCCTGTCTCTCTACTATTTTCCAGCCAAATCGCACAACACTATAAAGGCCCTTTTGTGCCACATAGCCATTCGAATTAACAAAAATTAACGGATTCCTATACAACCCGGGCGAGATAAATTGTCGGCCACTAGACACTTCATACACAAATATTCTGTGTAGCTGAGGGACACGCACGCTTGTATTCCGACGCTCATGGGAATGGGATGCATATACGTACGTACCAGTCGGCTTGCAATGACCACACGAACTTGGGCGCTGAGCGGCAACCGCTTACGTTCCTACGTGTCCTTGGCCGTAGGAGGACCCGACCCCGGGACATTCGGTCTTGGTTCTCAGTCTGCGCACACGAGGTCCGGGTTACACGGCGAAAGGGAACGCGTTGCTCTTAAGAGGCATCGCCACCATCGTCCAGTCCTTTCAAAAAAATTTGATAACTCCTTTTCGAAGCGCCTTCAGCACGACGGGACGACCCTCTCTGGCTGCCTGTGGACGACCTCCCCCTGGGGTCTTCTAACCTGGCCCGTACCGCAAGGGGAGGGGGGTGGGGGCGGCGGCTCAAGTGCCGTACCGTCGGGGCTGGTCGGTGCGCCACGCTACGCACACAAAGACAGACAGACACTCACTCACTCACACACACCCACACACACACCCAGCTCGGCCGGTCCCGCTGCCGCTATTACTTGCCTCCTCCTGTGCCTGCGTGCGCGTCCAACAGGTGTCATTGGGCAAAGGCCGGCCTTCCGTGGGGCGTGGCGGGGCGGGGCTACGTCTGAGAGGGGGGGGGGGGAGGGGAAGAGGAGGAGGAGGAGGAGGTCTGTCGGTCGGGAAGGAGGCTACCTAGCTAGGTAGGCAGCCGCGGGGGCAAATACACATCCACTCTCCAGTGGCTTTAATTATAGACCGACCTCTCCTCTAGTACAGCGTACACACACACACACACACCGGCTGAGGTGAGAACGAGAGTGTGTGTGTGTGTGTGTGTGTGTGTATATGTCTCTCTCTCTCTCTCTATGGTCCGACTCCCCCCCTCCCCCCCCCGTGACTGGTGGTCATCAAAGAGGTGGGGGTGACCCCCCCCCCTGGTGGTCAGCCTGGGTGAGGGGAGGGTAAAAGGTCAGCCCAGGACGTAGCGGCGACATTTACTGCGGCAGCGCCGACGGAAGGAGGGAGGGACGGAGGGACGGGAGGAACCGGCCAGCCGGCCGACCGAGGTGCTTCTCCTGATCTACATATATGTAAATGGGGTTCTAGTTGCCCTCCTTCCCCCCCGGGACACCTTAACGTGACATTCCCAGGGCCCCGGGACCGACCTGGCCTCATCAGCCACTCGTTAGGAGAGGCCGCAGGTAACGAGACTCGAGGAGGAGGAGGAAGAGGACGGGTAATGATCCGAAGGGCTTCAGCCTTTTGGGCCGGCCATTCACTCCCCCTCCCCTCCTCAATGTTTACCTTCCCCTTCATCGGTCGCCCCACAGGCAAAGATTTTTTTCCAATTTTGTTGCCCTTCCCGCTCAGGAGAAGAGTTAACCCTTGAAGCAAGACGGTACGACCCCTGAACACGACGGTGCGAAGCCCTTGGCCTATGACCTGACCCTGAGTCCGAGGACAGTGGACGGAGGAGACTGACTGGAAACTTACAATACACACCACAACGCGATCCAAACCATCGCTCGTAATCTGAACTGGAAATAAGAGCATATTTTTCTCAGTCCTTTTATAGTAACTACCAACGTAAAGGGACATGAACCACACACACACACCAACATTACATCTTCTAGTCTTCTCCATCTTCTTTTTATTAACCCCTTACTGAAGAAGGTCTCTAGCCTTGATGTAAGGCTTGTTTCGATGACTTATGAGCCTTTGACATATATATATATATATATATATATATATATATATATATAGAGAGAGAGAGAGAGAGAGAGA
>JAYMFT010108911.1:0-13567 GCA_038088735.1 Panulirus argus | reverse complement strand
ATATATATATATATATATATATATATATATATATATATATTACCACCTCTGGTTGATTCTTTGATTCTTAAGTTTTAGAGGTAAAATCATCTAGTCAAATAAGGTGTCTTTTTCAGTGTTGAAAATATTGTCGTTGCTTTTCCTCCTCCACTGTTGTATATTTCAGGTTTACTTTATCTGCATGATATACATATTGTTGAAAAGGTTTTGAAAATGCGTTTGAGGTCATGTGTTAAGTTTTGGTTCCGACTGCTCGGAGAGGGTATGTGTGCCGATAGGGGTGGCTTGCATTTCCTCGCTGGATTGCCATGTTGAGGCAACGAAACAGAAAGATGGCTGATCTCTCTCTCTCTCTCTCTCTCCCTGGGTTGGCGCGATAAATCAGGAGTTAAGGTCCTTTTGAAAGAAAAAGGACATTCCTCTCTCTCTCTCTTAAGACCCCAGCGGCGCCTCTATATGCCACACGCAACGAAAAGGCTTTGCTGTTCCAAATACTGTTGTGTACTGAATGAAGTCCGTAGCATTAACCAGACCTTCTGAAGTTCTTTCGATGCACACACATTCGCCGAGGCGAAAGCACGTTCGCGGTCACGCACCGAGTGCTTGCCTTTCTTGCAGGTATGGAGATCCATGGGAGGTGCAGCTAAGGTTTTAAGAGAAGGCAATGTTGTATCAGATGAAAGCGCTTTGGCCAAAACCTTCGGTGTTGTAATGGATGGAGTTATATCAGGTGAAGAAGCTCTATTACTAGGTGAAGGTGCTGGGATAGGTAGAGATGGTGTCTTAAGTGACACTACGATGGATGAGAGGGTCGTGGTAGGTGAGGGCGTTGTGTGAGGTGGAGGCGTTAGGTGAGGATGTCATGCAAGGTGAAGTCACTGAGTTTGGTTACAGTGATGGGCTCCGTGTAGGTGTCTGTCGTCAGTACAGGTGACACAAGGGCAACACTCCGGGTGTAGGTGAAGCACCGGGAGCATCTTAGGTGAAGGTGCTGCGCCTAGAGACACGGTTGAAGTCTTCAAAATACGAGAAACAACAGTTGATAAAGAAAGACTTAAACCCGTCCATGTCCTGAACAGGGCACCCCAAAGCAATCCTGCATTACCGTTTACCGTCTCTAAATAAGGATAACAGAAACCTCTCAAAGCAACGGGAGAATGGGACATATCCCCCCCCTCCACCCAAGATCTCTCCCATCTGTTGTTCAAACGGTAATGGGGAAGAAGTCGTGAACCCTCTGTCAACAGGACTGACCATCAACCCTGGCCATGAACATCCCCGACTACCTGTTTTAAACCCCTTTGGGGGTCGACGAATTAACTCCTCGTGTACGATGACTGTAGTCAGTCAGTCGTCACATTCGAGTGACTAAGTCGTCGCATTCAAAGGGGATGGATTCGTCTCACTTGTAAGGGGGGTCAAGTCATCGTACGGAAGGAGGTTCAGTCGTCAAAACCCCCAAAGGGGTTTAAGTCGTCCTACACAAGGGGTTCAAAGTAGATCGTCGTACTCGAGGGGGTTAAGTCGTCGTGCTCTAGTCAAGGGGGGGGGGGTTAAGAAAGCAGCGCCCGACACCTCGGAGAAAGGCAGAGAAACACAGTTAAGCTTAGAAGAAGTAACTCGCGCTGTTACGCGCGCGCGTGCGTGTGTGTGTGCGTGTCCTTTAGCGTGAGGCGATGGCCACGAGTGTCCCAGAATGCCGTTCATTCACAAAATGCTCTGGCTATTATGACACCATCCAGTCATTAGGGCCGGTTGCTGATCACCGTAATGACACCACCATCTCCGATCCTAATTGCTTGTTTAAGCCCTTTTAATCCAACCCCGCTAAGACGGACTTCGATATAATAAGAGGAAGGGCCCAGTTGGACGTTCTAATGAGATTTTATCATGGAGTGAAGCCGGAGGGGAGGGGGATAGGGGGGTGGGGGTGGGGGTGTCAGGATGAATGGGGGCAACCATCTTAAAAGAGGCTTCTTAAGTTTCGGCCACGACCAGAGGGGGTGAGCGGTGAGGGGTGTGAGGGGTGGCGAGGGGTAGGAGGAGGAATGAATGTCATGGTGTCTTAGAAAGGGGGTGGGTAGGGAGGGGGTGTGAGTGAGTGGTGGGTGGGTGGGTAGAAAGGGGGGGGGGGTGAGTGAGTGGTGGGTGGGTGGGTAGACCACGTGGGTGTGACCACGTGCGGAGGGTGTTCACGGGTCAAGTCACTCGACATACTGAGTGTCTGGGAGGCGGGACCTGCCTGGCGGAGCTGGTCGGGTCGAGTTGCTCCTCCAACCTTCCCCACCTCCACCACCTCCTCCTCCTCCACCTCTTACTCCACCTCCTACTTCAAGTCTCTGATCCACCTCATCCTCCACCTCCACCAGCTACTCCTCCTATTACTACTCCTCCACCACTTCCACCTCCTTCTCCATTTTCTACTCAATCTCCACCACGACCACGTCTCCTCCATCACCAACACTTCCTCCACCACCTCCACGACCACATCTCCTCCATCACCAACACCTCCTCCACCACCACATGCTGGCATAGTGGCTCAGATTATACGGATTTGTGAGTAAATTACCGGTGGAGTTAAGTATGAAAGACCTTAAATCATTAAGCGGCGAAATGGTCCTTAAGAACCCTCGGGATAAGGGCGGCGTTTAGAGTAATGCTTAATGACAGGTAACGACCACCTGGGAATGAATGAATGAGTAAGACTGTTTGGGTATCAATGGGACCCGGACGGGGGGATTCGACCAAGTGTTCTTAACTTTTGGAGTGCGACGGTACGACCCTTGAGCACGACGGTACGACCCTTGAGCACGACGTGACGACCCCTGAGCACGACGGTACGATCCCTTGGGTGTGACGGCTGTGGCCTTTGACCCAGCCCCGAAGGGCAGGTCGAAGGCCAAGGCCATCACACTCAAAGGCCGTGCCGCCGTGCTCAAAGGCCGTGCCGTCTACTTCATGGGGTGTAATTCCAGTCTCCTGACTCCAGATTCCATAACAAAACTCTGGAAAACCATCACCTTCCTTCTAGACTGACCTCTGACCTCTCCCCCCCCTGTGTGGTGACCTCAAATAACTTAACGAAGCTCCAGTGAGCAAACAATAGTATCTACTACTAACAACCGAACGAGCTTGTTAGGATCTGTCCACACAAAGTAACCTAATCTCCATATAACGACCATAGTGCCATGAATACGGATGAATACACACACACTGCCGAGCGTGAGTAAAAGGCTTATATTCATCACCGTGGTGGACATTGGGGGGGGGGGGCTGGTTGGTTGGTTGTTGGTTGTGACTGTGATATATCTCACTGGACGGGACGACACCGGCGTTAGCTCATAACCAAATTGAAGCCACGGCTTCCAGTCTCTATATAGCCTTACAATTACTAACTAAATTCAATATATAGTTTATATGTAATTGCCCTTAAGTGCGAGTTATAACTTGTACGTCCCATTTCTCGTCTCGGATCTACCTGTCAAGCACTCCAGCTAACCGTTGCATGACTTCCAGGAGCTGGCCTGGAAAGGGCGGGGCGGCACCGAAGGAGAGAGAGAGGGAGCTGATTGGCCGCCGGGGCTTCCAGTAGGGGAGGGAGCGGTGACGTCACGCCTCGCAACAGGCTCCCCCCGTCCGCGCCGTCCAATCGGGATGGGGGAACTCGGGTGCTGGGGGCGTGGCGTTGGCTCCAGGGGTTGATAGTTGTTACCTTGGGAGATTACGGGCTCACAGAAGTATCCGCTCTGCAGTGAAGCTAACTACTGTACAGAGTGCGTCTTTATATCAGGCGTCGCTGTTCTTGGCTCGGCCCTAAACCGCCGACGCCCCGAAGTGCTAGGAAGTGACAGACAGACTTTTGAACCCGTGTTGTTCTGTGCAAAAAAAAAAAAAAACCTACACCTCCTCCTCCTCTTCCCCCTCTCTCTCTCCCTCTCTCTCACTCTCTCTCTCTCCCTCTCGTTACAACCGCCGCGCCTGTACACAACGACCAGTGCCGCTCCTCCTGTTGTACCACCACCACCGCCGCCGCCGCGTGCCACAACACCACAACCGGACTCCGACAACACCACCACCACCAAGCTGGCTTCCGCAGAGACCGCGACCATGCCGGACCAAGACCTGGCCTCGAAGTACATGGACCTACCGCAGCAGGGGCTGGCCAGCATGGCCCACACGCCGCCCTACGCCCAGCCCCTGGGCTACCAGCAGCCGCCCACGCCCGGCTACAACCCCCCGAGCTACGGCTTCCCGCCCATGTACCCCCAGACCTCCTACCCGGGCTACCCGATGGGATCTTACCTTACTTCTCAGTGCCCATCGCCCTCCGTCGACGGTTAGTACACAAAATCCTCATAATGTCCAGTCAGTTCTCCCTCGCCTCCTTCAGGAGTCTTCTTCTCCTCCTCCTCCTTCAGGAGTCGTCTCCAAAGTCCGTCGCTTGTCTCACCAGAGTGTCCAAGGTGTCCTTTTGGCACTCCTGTGGTGGAAGAAGAGGAGGAGGAGGAGGAGGAGGAGGAAGAAGAGGAGGTCATCTTAGATGAGGTGGCTGCCGGTTCCTCCCGACGACGACTCCGCCGTCGGGAGGGGCCCTGGAGAACCCCTCCCTCCACCAGCTGTTTGAGCCAAGACCAGGCTTACAGTAGAGCCAAGGTCACATTAGTTAATGGTAGGATTTTGACCTTTAGTATCGCATGTCGTCGGGCGTTAAGGCTCACTTATGCATCATTTAGCGAGGCTCCTGTTGTTGTTACTGGCCTCGTCGACTCCGCCATCGTGCGGTTACTCTCAATTGATGTACCACAACGATATTAACACACACACACACACACACGAGTTCCTCTCACTCTTCTGCCTTGGGCCGAGTCAGTCTGTCCTTCCTTCCACCCCATCCAAAGTCTCTTCTCCACGAGACGACACACATATGCACGTGAATGTGTGCCGGTTGGGTTTAATGTGTAGTCACCGGTCGTCTGCTCTCTTCCTCTGGCCACTCACACGGAACAAATGTTCTGTTTTGGGTGAGTAAGATGGTGCACACCTCTTACTGCTCTGTCATGTCGGAGGGTAAAAGAAAAAAAAAAATGTTCTGTCCCATGCGTGGTGATAGGGATGTTCATCAGTGTTCTTCTGTTCCGCATAGCTTAGCGTGTTGGGGATATCTCTCGAGTTCAAAAGCAGATGAGGAGGAGGAGTAATGTCCAACGCTTTTCATATCCTGGAAGTATCTTCACTATCTTCACAACGGTATCATCTCTATTTCACGTAATACATAAATATTTGATGGTATTCTGATGTACAAGGCGAGACAGAAACGTTCACAGCAGTTTCGTTATGTTATAGAAACTATATTGTCTGTTCACTGCAATGTCCTGCTCTAAGTAGCAGTAACAAATATGAAAAAGAAAAAAATAGAATATTCAGCTATGTTCCTACGTTCTAAATAGCACCATTACATTTTCATGAGTGTTCTCTTGTTATCGAGAACAGCAGGAACTCTGAGCCAGCACAAAAGCCTGACTTCAAAAAATCTCACATGAAAAGGAATTTTAGGACAAGAAAAGCTTATCCATAGCCTCCCCAACGTTGGGATTTAAAGTCAAATCCTGCAAAGGTCAGAATTGATTGAATACAGATATGCGTATGATGTGAGTACGCCCATACGAAAACTGTTATTTATATATATTTTTTCCGTTTGGATACCTAACTCTGAATCCACAGTTATACCCTATTTTTTTGTGTGTCAAAATTAAGCAAATCTGTCACCACACACAAACACACACTCACACACACACACACACACACACACGCGTTTGTTCATTCAAATCAAATGCAGAATTGCTTTTAATGCCATATATAGTGAGGGGGGGAATTTCACTGGTTATATACAGGGCAGTGTGTGCATGCATGACTGCACAGCCATGCGCACTGTGTGTGTGTGTGTGTGTGTCTGTGTGTGTGTGTGTGTGTGTGTGTCCTTGTGTTAGTATGGTTAAATCATGGACTCGTCTGTCTCCATCTCCTTTCTCCTTCTCTTATCCCTCTTTAATTGTTTAGTATGACTTTTAAACTTGAAGTGATGTCGCGATTTTTCTATGCTGGCGTTTTCTTTTATATTCTAAACTCGAATAATTCTCTCTTTTTCTTTGTTGTGTTATTCTGTCTCAGACTCGAATGCCTCTTCCGTCTCTTTTACTCTCTATCTCTGTCTTTTCCATTCTCCTTTACGGCTTTCTATTAATTTCTCTCTTCCATCTCGCCCTTCCTCTGTGTCCCTTCCTCTCCGTCCCATCTCTTCCCTTCCTCTTTCTCGCCGGAACGTATCCTCTTTCCTAGTGTTCCTATCATTTATTTCACTCTCCCTAAACCTTCCCTTCTCTTTATCTCATCCTTCTATTTCATCTTTATCCTTATCACATATTTTTTTTCCTATCCTTCCCCTACACTCTCATTCTCCCTATTTCCCTGTTCATTCCCGCTTTTATTATCTATTTCTTTTTCCTATCATCATCATGATGCACTTCTTAATCTGTCTCTACCAACTGCTTTTTATTTTTCTTGCTCCACAGCCTCCACCTTCCTGCCTGCCTGCCTGCCTCCCACCCTCCATCTTCCCTCCCCTCACTCGGGTCCACCAATAGAGGGCAGACAAAGCCACACTTAAGGGTGTAATTGCTCAACAATCGTCCTATTAGCGGTAATGATCCACGATCCTGCCAAAGTGCCGGCGAACCCGTCAGTAGTCCGTGGCTTACGCCAAAGCTCCGACGATTTCGCCAAAGCTCCGACGATCTCGCCAGGGCTCCGACAATTTCGCCAGGTGCTCCTACGATCTCGCCAGGGCTCCGACGATTTCGCCAGGTGCTCCTACGATCTCGCCAGGGCTCCGACAATCTCGCCAGAGCTCCAAGGGATTTCGCTAATGCTCCGACAATGCTGTTCATCCTCCGACAATTTCGCCAGAGCCTCAACAATATCGCCGAGGCTCCGACAGCATCTCCAACGCTCTTACCACTTCTTTAGAGTCCTACAAAACTCACCAAGGATTCCGGCAGGACCTGACGACCCCGACGGAGCACCGAGGGCAACGCTGTAGCGATGGTAACCCATGAGTAAGCCAGTGACGCCCCTCGATGTGACGGTGATACTTGAGGAGCGAGACACAGCGTCACAGTGAAGGGTTGTTATCGTAAAGTCATTACTTTACCCATGAGAGAATTTTGACTACTATACGATACCCGTCAGATATATATATGCGTGTATTGTGACGCTGCAAAATCGCTTAATCATTTTCCCATTAAGAAGCCCAAAACAAAACGTTAAAATAAACTCATTTTAAAATCCCATATTTGACTGTGTCCTTCGCTACGGAATTCCGATAATACAGAACATAACAGCTGATCACAACGAAATGCCATAAGTCATTGGGCTTCCTGTTGCCTCCCGATTCTTATACACTTTCTGTACCATTTACGACGATGAACAATACGTGTGTGTGTGTGTGTGATTCTCCTGCTTGGGGTGTGATCGCTTGCCAGCGGGACGACTCTGCTAGGTCGTGACGGATGCAGGATTGGATTCCACTCCGTTCACATGGCGCCCTTGTATTATGGGGGGGGGGGGTTCGTTCGATCTCCTGGAAGATAGCGGACGATGCTGTTGGCCTCACTCTCACACTACCCAGGGTTCTGGCCGGTTACCCAAGCACGTGAGGTTCAGGTTCCCCAGAGATCACTGGGAAGGGGGGGGGGGTGGGGTGGTTCTGATGGATCGTAGAGGTTCTAGTGTCAAGAAAAAAAAAGACAGAAGTTCTGACCAAGTCGGGCATTACAGTGCCTGGAATCGTTCACCGAATACAGTCACGGTTCCTCGGAAATGCAGAGGTTTTCAGATTACGGACGTTTCAGTTCCCGAGGGAATTCGTGGGCTACAGCTTCTCACAGAATACAAGGACTACAGTATTTCTAGAGTAAGGATTTCATCCTTGTGCAGGATACAGACAGTGTCTCTGAGAAAACGAGATGTTTCAGTATGACACACACACACACACACACACACACACACATACGCACACAGACTACAGATGCTTCAGACTGCCACAGAATACAGACGTCGAAGTCTATATTACAGACACGGCACAGACAAACGCTCTGACCCATACCAACGCCCATAGGTAGATAAATCTGTCAGAACAGTTGGGTCTGGGGTCTGGGCGATCTACGTGTCTGTGTGTGTGTTTTTGTCTGTTGGCCCGACATTCCTTCACATTCATGAGCTGTATTGAGGGCGTGGGCGTGGAGGTAGCGTGCATCTGGGCGTGGGCGTGGAGGATCTGGGTGGGCATTCCTGGCGTGGGCGTAGAGGAGGAGGAAGAAGAGGGCTTGGGTGAGCATTTTTGTGGATGTGTGTGTGTGCGTGTCTGGCGTCAGGGTACATTTGAATGTGCAAGGTTGTATGTGAGGGTTTGAACAAGGAATACGCTGTTGGACACGGGCTTAATGATGGTTTACAAACAGGCATATGGTTATGCCACGGGCCATGTATGAGCATGTAGGAGAGTATGTGGGCATGTAGGAAGGGGGTGTATATATGTTGGTGGTCGTATGTTGCTGGTTCCTCAGTGGTGGATCCTGTACACGCCTTCAAAAAACATGGATAGGCCTATGCGCGCTACGCGTTACGCCGCGCGTCATAGGCGTGGCGTTCCCGTAGGCTTTCTTACAGACGTCTTCGGTTGGTTCCCTCCCTCCCGTTCCCTCATTCCATATGGCTTCTCACACTGAGGGAAACACCTTCACATCACACACTGACGGACGCGAGGCGTCTCACCGTTGTGGCGATGGTGTGATAGGTGTTCAGGCCAAGAGAGTAAAGTTTTCCTCGGTGCAGGAACGAGAGGAAAAGGTGTGTGTGTGTGTGTTTTGGCGCCCATTCTCAACTCTCCTGGACACACGTGCGACGCGTTATCAACACAGTCAAGCTATAAAGCATAAAATCCAGAGACTTTAGAAATCGCACGAACTACAGAAACCACGAGAAACCTACCAGCTCCGGAGAAACCCTGTCAACAGCAAAGCTCAAAGAAACCTCACAAATGACGGATATCTAAGAGAACACCTACAAACAACAAACAAAAGTCACACACAAATACAACCAAATAGTTACAAAGACAAAAAAATAGTTACAAGAGCTCAAAACAAAACTCTTAATCTTTGCCTAACAGTAACAAAGAAACCCGATAAGAAAACCCACAGCATTATACAACAACAACAGAAACCCTACAAGATGGTCCACAATCCTGGCCCGTAACAATAGGAACCCGAGAAACCTTACGAAATTAGACACCCCAAGAAACCTGTCAAAACAGAGACCATCTAAAGCGCCATGAACAATAGAGACCTCCGTCCACATCATCAGGCGTTCCTTGGAAACTCTCTCCCCCCCCCCCTACCTGAATCCTCAAGGGTGTCTTCCAGTTGAAAGGCAGATGGAAGCCCCCACTATATGCCGAAAGGAAACCTACCCACTGATACCACAGGGAAACCTGGAATCCCTCGACCACAAACCAAAGAGAATTCCCCTCTAAGAAACCACAGGAGATTCCTGCACTACAGGCTTCACGGAAACCTTGTACTTGATACTCCCAGGGAAACCCTTCAGTAGCTAATCAAAGGAGTCCTTCCAACGAACACCTAAAGGAAGTTCTCCTCTTCAGATCGGTCCAGCAGGGCCGCCGGCGGGATCTCGATGTCCCTGGAACTTCCAGTCGCATAACATCTCCCTTCCTGGTTGCCCACACCCTCCTTCCGCTCCCCCAAGCGAGTGACACACTCCCCCTGCGGCGGAGAACCCCTTACTGTCCTCGCCAGTAGAGCTCCTGACGAAGATGTTCCTCGTCCTACTTCGGCAAAGCGAGCTGCCGCCGCCGCTGCCGCTGCAGCTGTTGGTGGCCAAGAAGGAGTGTTTTGGAAGAGCGATGGGCCATTGGATCATTCTAATTATCTCGTTAGGTCATGGCGATTGCCGAAGGTAAACATTTATATTTAGCGGCCGGCTGAAGTCGGACCAGACGAAGGAGTGGAAGAAGAAGAAAGAAGAAGAAGGAGTAGGAGGTGGAACAACTGCCTGTCCGCCGGTGATGATGGTGTTGGAAGGCTCTAACCGGTGATTATAACTCATCATTATCTCCTCGAAGGATTTAATGGAAGGATAAGAGGCAAGGGCGCTGCCTGAGTCGCTGGGATTAGCATCGCAATGGATATCCCCTTAATGTTCTCCCTGTGGTCGAACTGAAGGATCGCATCCGCTTACCATCGGAATCAGTCTTGCCGAGACTGATTGATTCTAATGCGCGAGACTCTGTGACTCCGAGGTTGCGTACCGAGGAAGGGCAAGAGCAGAAAACGTGGCAGGATGCGAGATCACAGTCCTACGCCCCACATGAGCGGATTATATGTGATTATCGACGGGGCAGGAACTTTATGTGTTAACGAGGACTCACTCACTCCCACGACGCACGAGTGATGTAGGGACCGATTTCTCTGGGGATTTATTTATCTTTTTTTTTTCTCTCTGGGGGGGGGGACGACAGAGAGGGAACTGTATGTGAAAGATGGGGTACTTAAGTCTCAGCAGGCGTCTTTGATTTAGAGATACTGAGGCGATGCCCGGGAACCATCTCACACCCTCAGAGTCGGGCCTCCTGGCATTACTCTCTGTCTCACTGTAACTAAGCGACTGCTAACTATCTTCTTTTTTTTTTTACACATGCCCCATAAACCTATTTCTTTTTCCTTTAACTACTGAATAGCCTTCACAAAAGTTTTCTTCTTTTATCGCCATCACTCTCTCTCTCTCTCTCTCTCTCTCATTCTCTCCTACGCTTCCCCCAAAGAATCCTCGCTTCGAATATGCCCGCCCCCTGTCCCTCCGTGACTGGAATCCTTTAAGGACACACCCTCCGTATACAGTCGCCGGGAAAGCGTTAATGTGAGGAATTTCCGGACGGATTACCTGTCCGCTCCGCTCTTATTTTGGCAGGTCGCGAATAGCAGGCAGACTCGACCATCTCTGTCACTCACCGTCTCCAAATGAGAGGACTTCAAATATTTATTGCCCGGCCGCAACGTGGAATCCAAACTCTTATCATACGAATTACAGAGTGTCTTCGCCGAGTGTAAACACGCTACTGACGACGGTCTCGGCCAGCAAGCAAATTAAGTTTGGTGTGTGTGTGTGTGTGTGCGTAGTAGTGGTAGTAGTAGTAGTAAAGTGTATTTAAGCTATATGTTATAATTTGGAGCAAGTTTCGTATGTGAAATATGAGCGTAAATCGCGTGGCATAATGGCGTAGCTGTGTCAGATAAATCCTGACGGTGAATTTTGGTGTAAAAAAAAATGTAAATACGAATTTATTATTTACAAAGTCATAGGGAAAAGTTGATTTACAATATATTTTCTTCGAAATTCTGGTTTACGATTTTCATTCCAATTTTGACTATTGACTTATGTCCCGATTCGTCCTACAATTATTCGTTAACGTTCCAAATTTAATTGTATCTATTCGTAAACCAATTATTCATCAATGTAAATGTATAATCTATCTGTAAATTATGTGATGTTTCCATCATATAATGATTCTGTTCTGAAGTGATTTTTTTTCTTACATATATATATATATATATATATATATATATATATAATCACTTGCCTGTTTTCTTGCATACAAAATCATTCTTGTAATCAACTAATTTTCAAAATATCTCATGTAGTTTTTTTCATTACTTTTTGGCGTTTAGATTGTTTTGTGTACATTATTTTCGAAGTGAGTTTCTTTTTTGGGGGGTCTGGCTCTGTCAGTCACCTCGGGGGACACTGAGCTTTCCACTTGCGAAGGAACTAGAAAAAAGCTTAAGCTGGAAAATGAATATCAATATATAACCCTAACGGTCCATTGAGAAGGACAAGCTTACGGCTCCTTCAGTGACAGATAAAGCTTAAACCATCTTCCTCCCACAGCCACTGCCACATACACGAGTGTGTCAAGCTTCGCATCGCTGAGAAAAGCTTGAAGTTGGAGGATAAAGCTTAACGTATAGCCTCACCGTTCCCCACTCTGGACGGGGAGAGAGAGAGAGAGAGAGAAAAAAATTAATGCTCTTTAAGTGGCAGGTAAAACTATCATCTTCCTCACACTGTGATCACCACTTACGAGGATCAGATTCGCATCAGTGGTCCACTTCATCTTGTCTCCATCAAAGCCTTCAACACTTCAGTGGTAATTATCATGCAATAAAACAAATTGCCATAAAAAAAAAGAGAAACCAGAAGTGCTTTTGTTTATATTTTCTTTTTTATCTTTAGCTCCTGAGACAAACCAACGGGAGCGAGTGATGCGATTATAGACATAGCTTCAAGAGCACACTGGAGAAGACTTATCTAATAACTGAGCATTATTGTGAGAATTATTCACGACTTTCTGTTCACGTCGACATTGCTGCTCTCTCTCTATTGCATAAATTAATCAGTTTTACATCATTCACTGTTATTCACAAACCTGGGATCACATTTCGTTCAAGAACTAAAAAAAAAAAATTTTAAATTCTCTGAATGCCGAAACTTGTAAATATTTGATGGTGCCAGTGGATAGGTCCGGTCTCCTCTGCACATCCCATTCATTATTCACGATGATGTCGATCCAATTCATTCTTCACGTGCTCTATGTGACTCTACACTTGAAAATGACAATTTCTGAATCCTCGCGTGGAAATCTGGACAAAATTTACAACTTGTAAAAGTTAATCCAAAATTACTGACGATTAGACAATATCTTATCTCTAAAGTATTTCCGTTATCAGAACACTATCATTTTATCATTTACAAGAAAGGGTAGGGATAAAAAAAAAATAAATGCGACACGTATTGTATAACTTAACAGAATCCATTATTTATAGAATGAAATTTGTTATCTATTAACAAACTGCTTTTAATAATGTATTCATACATTTACTAAATTATTCATATTATCTCTTTTGTGATTCTCGCATTTCCGTTCAGAGTAATATAATTTTCTCTTCACCTATTCAGGGCCCGTAGCGGTGGACACAGGACGTAAAACCAATTTTTCTCTTTTAAACCAATTCACAACCCAATTTTTGAGATTTCTCAAGAGGAGAAACAAATCTAGAAATGGAATCTGTACTGTATCCTCATTTCCATCAATAGTATCTTCCTACACGCCTCACTACAATATTCTTGGAAGAATATTCACGATTCCTCTCAACGGCGTAATCATTCTCGGTGATTCACCGCGTAACCCCATCCGTTCTCTCCGTAACCCCCATTTGCATATCGTTTGGTGGCAACAGTCGATCATTTCGTAACCTGAGCGAAGAGGCGAATGTTTGTCATTGGCCACTGACCTTTCCAGCTGGGAATACATAAAGCCTAATGTCTCCTCTCCCGAATAGCGACGGAAGAGACGGCCGGTTACTGTCGCCCTGTGGGGCTCCCCATCTCTTGAACATTTTCTATCATACAACCTTCTATATATATATTATGTAATATA
>JAYMFT010108900.1:0-13567 GCA_038088735.1 Panulirus argus | reverse complement strand
GTCTCCGCGAAACTAGTCGTGCCATACATGTATAGATAAACTGCATGTTGAATAAAACTCTATGAACTCCTACTGAAATACTTTATATATATATATATATATATATATATATATATATATATATATATATATATATATGAGACTACATACGTAAAAATACATGAGTGTGTATGTCACAGTTTCTGCCTCTATTTGCGTGGCTTTCGTTTTGTGCCAGTGTTGAATGGATGACTCAACAAAGAAAGAAGTGAAAGTGAGAAATTTGAAATGAATTCACTTAATTTCAGAGTTGATTGTGACTCCTAAAGGAAAAGGCTTTTGAACTTGATACACTTTAAGAATAACTTACCTTCTTGATTTCAGTGTCAACAGTTCCTCATCCAGAACGCAAAGGGAGCGATAGGTTTTTGGATTCTATTTGATTTTTCAGGTTATTAATTATCAGATTGTTTTTGGCCAGGAGAGATCACCTCCTTTGCACTGTCATTTAGGCTATCATTCTATAGTTTGACGTTATATCTGTTTACTCTGCACCTTTATTCTTGTTATTCTTTTTATTCTGCGAAAATTAGTTTTGTTCTGATAATCAACTACACTAGTGATGACATTCACCCTAACGTCCATGATTTGCCGTGATGGCAGGAGTATGATATGCCATTATGGCAGGCCCATGGTGGCACACTCATGGTGGCAGGCCTGCGAAACACCTCATGACACCAGACCCTCGACGTCACAATGACGGTTATCCTTAAACCTTTTGCAGAAGGCACTGACACCTGGTGGTGGCAAACATGAAACTCCAAGATGATTCACCTTCGAGACACTAAACTGCGATACACTTGACACCCTATAATAGAAGACCTGTGATATCCCATCTTGCAATGGGAATTCTTCGCCATCCTTTATCGGCAGGTCCTCTTGTGAACTTTGGTGGCAGGTCTTCGGTGCCCTACTAGGATGGCAGTCTTCCCGGCAGGGCAAGCTCCCAGAGGCCTTCAACCGTAATTGATTCCGTGAGGGTCGGCGCTCGTGGAACATAATATATCACCGTGGAAAGTGGCGCGGATAAATTGTAATTAATAGCAATATATTATGCAGTAACGATCCACACCCTTTAACTAAAACCTGAAGGAGGCGATCGAAGTGTGCTTTGTGTGGGATTATTTGTAGTCTCTCAAACTGTTATTCTTCTCACATCTGTTATTAACCACAAGAGTTCAGTAGTCCTTTTTTAAGTTGTGATTCTTTTATCAAGTTCTTCGCCGTTGTAGCATTGTTATGTAAATGGTAATTCGATCGAAAGTCCCCTCCTTTTCTCCCTTACCGTCTCAATAAGGTTTATAATTAATTGTCTTAGAGATGAGCAGTGTCATGTGCAGTATCCCTCACTCCTCCGAGGAACAAGTTACCTTTGCATTTACTCGACATGGAATATCAGGATGCCATTGGCACTTACCTTTCGAGTGCATGTCCTCTTGACATTCAGTTCTTTACCGGTGCGTGCTGGGTTGACATTTCCTGGTAATACCTGTAGTGCGTGCCTGGGGAACATTTGTGCTTCATACCCTGCCCTGTGTGTGTTTCTGTATGTGTGTTAAGCTGTGTTTTGCTCTGTGCCGTGTTGTGTGTTAGGCTGACGTTTTCTCTTTCATCACTGCATACTGGGTTGAATGACACTTTTCGTTTATCATTTTCTCATCTCCATGGTTGATATCTATCTTTTATCTGTGCTATCTTGGTGACCCAAGATCTCACGAGAGAGGTGTCTTTGGCTGATAACGTCAGCTACTGCAATGCAGTCATGTTGTTCCAGTGATGCTATAGGCACGGGTGCCATGCATGTGTCTGGCTGACGCTATGCTGGTGTCCTGTATTCGACTTATAGTATGTCTAAGGATATTATTTGTCAAAATAATGCTATGAATTCGGATGCCATTTTTGTCTGACTCTGTCATCCTATTGTAGCTGACAACATGGTAGTTTCATGTATCTTGCCCAAACTGTGCTGCTGGCGGGCGTATTACGTTTTTAGCTGTCGCTCGAAATATGTTTTACTGGTAAAACTGTAGCTCTGTATTACAAGCTTCGAGTGTGTCCGGCTGACGCTAGATATATGGGGCTTATATCTGGTGGATGATAAATTACCTGGAATTAGATATGTACAGCTGACGCAAGACTCCGAGCCAACATCGCACGGCCAACCAAATATATAGGGCTGACTCCCGATTTCCTGCCAGATGTGTACATCTGACAATATGTGTCTGGTTGATACTAATTTATTTGATTTGATTTTGTTCGATATTCAGTACTGATTCTATGACCAAGACAATTCTGAGATCACAAACACCTTCATAATCTTCCTTTTTCCCGTCTTTCTTCCTTTTGTATTCAGAATTCAGACGACGTTTCCTTTCTCTTGTGCAGCATATTCTTCTTGTTTTCATTTATTTTCCTTTCATTTTCTTGTATTTCCATCTTGCCCCACTTCCTAAACTTTAACCCTGTAAGTTATACATAACATTGCCTCGTAATCCACCAAATTATAATGACCGAGGGAAATGCAATTTTTTCTATTCGATCCTTTCCAGCTCATCATCTAAGGGTCAGGCAGTCTACTAAAAGGTTTTGCATACCTCCATCTGGACCTATATTGACCTCTCTCTCTCTCTCTCTCTCTCCTCTTGACCCGCATTGACATCATCTCCCTTCTCATTTATAAAACGAGAGGGGAGGGCAGTTCTAAGGGTGGGGGTCTAGCGTTCGTATTATGCTCTTCAGTCATATCCAACATTTTTACCAAGTCGGACTTGTGAATTTCAGTCTCACGGATAGACAGATATACGTACAAGACGGCCACACCATTGCTCCATTACAGTAAGATACCATCCTTCCATAATGTGTCGTGGTGATTTTTACTATCAATTTTTTCTTTTTTTAATCTAATATCATTAAAACAAAATCATGAATAATGGTGACACAGATGTAAGAGAGAGAGACACATACCAGACTATACACAATGAATTATAGTGTTTATGGAAACAGAAATGAGTCATGTGTATAATACATTGATATCCCAGACCTGATGGAATCATGACTTGAATACAAAATCTGCTACTATATTTCAGACTGAAGAATGTTCGGGGATATAAAGCTTACATCATTAAATTGACCAGTTCGCCATCCATACATTACGACAAACAATCACCTTAATTGCTTAGAGTAATTTCATTACATTAATATATGCTAAACTGTAAACCTATATGGGTTTCACACGAAGTCAATTTTCAGGCATCATTTAAGAGAAATTAGAATTGTTTCTGTGAGTTCAAAAAGCCGCAGTTTAAATTGAAATGATCTCACTAGGTGCTTCATCCAAAAGTGACGAACTTCAGAACATCGCTACTACAAAGAATTTTTTGCGTAACCGAAAAAACTAACATAACTAACAAGGCGTTCTCAGTACAACACAGCAACACAACGCCACTGCAACCACAGTTTTTCTTTTCTTTCATGTTGAGAAGGAGGAATCTTAGGGGTTTTGAGGAAGTGGAAAATCTGTCTTTTGAAAAGGTGCGAGCCTCCGCTGTTAGGAATACGGGAAAGCCTTAGAAATCCAATTTCTAGTGGTGTCAGGAGAGAAACAGACATCAAAAGAGCTCATTGATGTGTTGGTGTTCTTAAATGTTACCGAGCATACGAGGCAGTGGCTTGTCTACTATTACCTGGTCAAGCTAATAGCGATGACAAATAAGCAATCATATCTCGATAGCAAGAGGTAAAGAGTAAGTGGATCAGCTGAAATAAGTCTGGGAGATGCAATTAGCCCGATTGCTTTAAATTCGACTTTCTTATTATTTATGTCAGTATAAAACCGCTTCAGACGTCAAAGCAGTCCTTTAACAAATGGTCAGTCAATCATTTCTACGGTCCTAACAACTCTTCAAAAGAATCTACGGCGTCTGAAACGGACTTTTAGTTTCTTAGACAAGGCTTCGGATATTTTTGTACTGGGGATCTCAAGCCAGGCTATACGGTGATATCATGAGTGTTCACTGTGTTCAGTGATGTAATCACAAGGCCATTAAAGGAGACATAAAACTTGAAAAAAGTTTTATGAAGAGAAAAAGAAATTGAGCTTCACTGACTTCAAATTTAACTGTGGATTTATCTGGCCTACTGGGAAATCTTGTCTTAATCTAAACCTATAATGTCATTTGTGACGAGGCAAAACGCTAATCAGACAAAAGGAAATTGATAGGACTTGGAGAAGAGAAGCACATCAACGGAGCACTACCAAAGAACGACTACAACAATATCATTTCATCATTACGATCACAGGTATAGCAAAGCAAGATCACAACTCACATCCGATGAAAATATCAATAGTATGACTCCGCCATCATCATACGACGCTTCTGGTATACAGTCCTGACACGGATATCGGTGCACAGTCAGTTTAACAGCAGAACTCTACAACGACACAACTGGAGTGTCATCATCACAGCACCAGAGAAAGAACACTGCATCCTCTTAGCACTACCCACACAAAAACACACCGCAGGTATAGTACTCCGTCACAATGCCATCAAATTAACAACACCATCGCAATAAACAACATAACACCACGAAAGGATCTTCGAGCTACTAAGACGATTCGCGGACTGAGAAACAAATCATAAGAGACCCGACTAAACGGCCTAAACTCATTTAACTTAGAAAAGAGAAGGTTAAGAGGTGATTTAATACATGTATATAATACTATCAAAGGCTTTGTTGATCTCGATATAACAAGCTACTTAAGGCTAGATTTGTCTGATTTCACTAGTAGCAACTGATACTAATTCGTTAGCAAACGTTTACTTATAATGAGGCGAGGTACTTTTTTTCTTCAAGAGAATTGTTAACATATTGATGATTTAGTAATAAGAGCAGTCGAGAGCAGCATCATGGATACGATTAAGAACAGGTAGACAAATGCTTCGCTCCAAGTCCACGACTGACATTATTTTCGTATCTTTAACTACATAAAGTGCTCAGTTATTTCTTTTTTGAAATGTTTGCGTTCTTTTATACTCTTACCTCACTAATCTGTAAGCTAAAATCTCTTCCACTATCACAAACAGCTTCGAAAGGATCCCGTGATTTGTAGCTGTTTAAATTCTTTTAAATTTCTTTTAACTGCAGTATTACCGACCAACCGCAACTTGCAACATCTCCATCACTTCAACCCCACTACTGCCACAACCGTAACACCGTTTGCACTTTCTCTTCACAGCAACACCCATTCATCACCATTCTCCTAATACCATAAAACAATATATATATATAAAAAAAAAAAATCCTGTTCGAGAACAGAATTATCACAACCATCAGCAGAGTCAAACTAACATATTCCTTCAAAGGCAGTAGCATTATACACCAAAGAGCCACCTCAGCACCGTTACCTTAGCATCGCATACAACCAACACGTCATTACAGGGCAACATTAACACCATAGCAACACAACAGAAACAGTATCACTGCCACACCAACGCTTCTCTAACAATATCAACGCAACATTGTCGGTAGACCACCGTCATATTGGAACGAAATCACCTCAACAATACCGTCACTTAGTCAGGTGCCGACTGACAGCGGCACCACAATGATAAAATGATAATCACCACAGATCTACCACAAACCTCACCAGAAGATCACCATTTCAACATATCACCGTTATAGCATCACTAGAGCATTGCTAACTTCCTCATGCACTTTGCCACAGCAGAACCACAATACCATCTTGCCACCAGAGGAACACCACAACACCATCATAGATCTCTAAGAATATTAAAGCATCCTTATAACTGCATCACAAAAAGGTGGCGAAACCTTTTTGAGAGGCAATAGACTAGGATACCGCCGGCAGCACTATCTCGGCGCCACTAGTGAGAGAAGACTTCTTACCACAAAACCAAAATTATTGTCCCTCTAGATAAGAATACCACAACGCCATCACGGTTCCATCACAGCTCCACCGCAAGATCCTCATATGACCACCATATCATCAACAGAAAATGACCCCAAACTCACCAAAGCAATTCCTCCGCAACACATAGATACTATAAGTATTATCACAACACCGACTATGTACAACATCATAGGTACCATCATAGCACCAACACAAATGTATTAAATAATAACTATTAATTTACATATCAACATTACCTCAACGATAAAAGCAATCACAGCAAAGCTACTGTCACATAATCATAGAATCTCCTTAAAAACAACTCGACAGAATCAACACAGCAACCCCACCACAGCGCCACCAAAATGGCTTCGTGGCACCATCAATGCATCACATGTGCGATTCTGCTCCTGCAACACTAGAGAAATACCACTACAACGCCATATCATCACTACAACGGTACACCAGCACACACACACACACACACACACACACACACACACACATCATTCCAGTATGACAAAGACAAACCCAACATCAACGCAGGAGTACCATCACAGCACCATCATGGTACCACAGCAATGACTCAGCAATATCGCTATCTCACCAAACCACAGTAACTTCACGACCATGATACCATCGCAGTCATGCCATAGTAGCTTCAGAACAACACCACAGCATCACCGTGATGCTATCACAGAGCCGCACCAAAAAGAAATCTATATTTTCACCATAGCAGCACCACAATACCACCATAGCACCACCGCATCATCACTACAACATTCCAAAGCATCCTCAGACGTGATCTGTCACAACTGCCAGAGATTTAGTGGTTCTGGCCGCAACTTGGAATGGAACTTGTAATTGGGAAATACTTGGCGAGTTCTTCGCAAATGTCGAATTCCCAAATACAAAGAGAACGGGTTTGGGCGTCATTCCAAACATGAGTACAATTTAAAAGGGATGGTGCTTCATTGCGTCTCTGTATCATCTCTGATTCCCAGTTACAACCAACAAGTTCTATGTTATTAGAACTATATCCAATTCAACCACACCAGATTTAACAAATCATGATGTTAAGCGTACGATACCAAGCTTTAAGTGAACCATAACATATCAAAACTAAGACAGAGCTACCTACGTTAATTTCCAGCAATCAAAAGCGGCCGATGAAAAGTAGTTCCAGTAAACCAAGCTATATTAGATAACTCTTGACCTAACCACAGTGGAAAAAAGTAATACCGAACACGCCCACATCAGATTAGAGAACTGAAATAAGCCCTAGCCTAATCATAGCAAATGAACTGGAAAACAACGTAACTATAAAGGTAGCGGTAGAGGATGGATGGGAACTTGGCGGTAGGGATCCTTGGGGATTAGCGGTAACTTTACAGGCTGAGGAATTAGCGAAGAAAGGTCAAGTAGTTTCACCTGGCGACAACTCAGGCAGCATAAGTAGCGGGTTAGCACAGCTACAGATCAATTCTCAGGTAACTGGTAGGACCGAGGCTGGAAGGGTCAGAGTAATGCCATGAACCCAAAACAGATGGAAAACTGTCACCCTCCCGCTGCTGCATAGGCAGACATTAACAGTGTTAATACAAACACGCATACCGACAGTAAGAAAAAATGCAAATTTAGTCCAGAAATCAACTCCAAGGAAAATAAGTTTAATATACACAAATTCCCGGAGCCTCATTACGAAACGCGACGAACTTATATCTATGCAGTGACGGAAAGAACGAACATTATTGCAATCTCAGAAATGTGCATAAACTTTGATAATAAACACTTAATTGCTGAGTTGGCAATACCCGGACACAAACTATTTATGAAAGATCGCTTATACAGGGTAGGTGGTGGAGTTTTGATCTACGTTGATAACAATCTAAGTGCTATTAAGATTAGCAAAGTAGACACACACACTTACAACTCTCTTTATATCAACATCACCGGCAAGTTCAAAAGCAGGCTACGGTTCAACGTTATTCAAAGACCTTCTAAGCAAAAAAACGGCGATGAGATGCTATACAATGAAATCGAAACTATAGTAAACAGTAAAGAGGTTATAACAGTAGGAGAATTCAGCAGTCCAAACATAAATTGGAACACAGTAACTATTGACCGAGAAGAAACGAGATTTACGGAACTGAATGAAGACGCTTTTCTAGAACAGTTAGTTAAAAAAACGACTAGAGGTAAAAACACTGTTGATCTTGTCCTCACCAGCGACATGAATTTAATCAATTCTTGCGAAATAGGCGAGAGTTTGTCAAACACCGATCACAGTTGGATTAGGTCAGATATAAATTTAGATTATGAAATAATTGACAACAAACTCTTGATCCCAGATTACAGGCGAGTAAATTTTGAAAACGTTCGGCACGAAATTCGCAGTACCAATTGGACAAAAAATTCTAGACGTTTACACAGTAGAGTAAATGTGGAATAATTGAAAAAACACACTACTCGAGATGGAAAATACTTTTTTCTTTTCTTTTAGGTTGAAGGCTCCAGTCACGGACAAAAGTCCACATCAAGACCGGGTCCTAATTGAAAAATAGAATTAAGAAACGCAAAAAAAAAAAAATAACAGGGATAGCATTTCCGAATTTTGAGGAAGTGAATGACCAGTCTTTTGAAATAAGCCATGTCATAGCAGTTGGGAAAGACATGAGAAGGTAGAGAGTTCCAAAGCTTCAACATGTAGCGAAAGAAACAGTTATCAAAACGGCACACCCTTGAGTTGCCGATGGCCACACAATAATCATGTGACGCAACAGCTGTCGAGTATTGCGTGGTATAGCTAGTGGTGGGGGCCCGCAAGCAGCCAGCTCTCGGGAGCAAAAGCCAAAGTAATACCTATAGAAGAATGAAAGTGAACCAACATTGCGGCGTAGGGCAGGGGGGTCAAGTTTGGAAGTTAGCCTGGGACAGTTTATAAGATGGACAGCTTTCGACTCAACTTTGTCAAGTAAGGAAACAGAGCTAGAACCACCCCAAATGTGGGAGCAGTACTCCATACAGGGACCAGTCAATCCTCTATATAAGCGGAGGAACTGTTCAGAAGAGAATAAGTTACGACATCTAAACCGGACACCCAGTTTCTTAAAGGCAGACTTAGCTATTCCCATAATGTGGGGTTTCCAAGAAAGAGTGGATGTTATAGTCATACCAAGTATGTTCACTGAGTCAAGAGGCAGAATTACAGAACCGTAAAAGGAGATACGAGTGTTGTGAGGAGTTTTCGATAGAGAGATGGGCAGAAATTGGGTCTTGGAGGCATTAAACTTAACTAGATATTGTGTACCCCACTAAGATATCCTGTCCAATTCTGAGTTTATTTTGGAAACTGTGTCACGGCGAGATGCAGATCGAGTGAGACAAGAGAGAGCAGAATTGAAGGATGTGGATAAATGCAGCATTGAGTCGTCAGCGTATTAGTGCATTTGATTATTTGTGGAAGAGAGAAACTCGTTGAAGAAAAGGAGAAAATGTGTAGGGGACAGGACAGACCCTTGAGGGACACCGCTGTTGATGGAGAAAAGGGGGGAGGCAATCCATCAACAACCACAGAGATAGATATCAAGGATCAAAGTGAGGAAGGGAAGCCAAGAGAGGAGAGCTTAGATATGAGACCCTAATGCCACACTTTGTCAAAAGCCTTAGATATGTCAAGAGCAACTACATATGACTCCCCAAAATCTTTCAGTGATGATGGCCAGTCATTAGTGAGATAGGAAAGAATATCACCGGTGGATCTTGCCTTACGGAAAACATTCTGGTGATCAGAGAGCAGGCTGTGATTTTCGAAGTGTTTAAGAACTTTGGAAATGGTAGATGTCAAAGCAACAGGACGATAGTTAGAGGGGTCAAAAAAGTTACCCTTCTAAGGGATGGGATGTATCAAAGCGTGTTTCCAAGGAGAAGGAAATTTTGTTTTTTAAGCAGAAACGGAATAGACGAGCAAGCACAGGAGCAAGTTCAGAGGCACACTGTTTCAGTACACGGGGATGGGTGCCTTCAGGACCATAAGCCTCGCTTGAGTCCAGAGAAAGAAGCGTTTTTTAGACAGTCCGAAAAGAGATTATACAGGAAGAGTCGTAGGATTAGTAAGAGGAGCATCAGGGGGTGAGGGAATGTTAGAGTCATCCAAGATGAAGTTAGAAGAGACACGGGAAACAAAGAGAGTTGCTTTGTCAATGTAAGAGACAGCTATAGTACCGTCAGGAGGGAAAAGTGAGGGATAGGTAGAGCGACAGAAGTTGTTAGAAATGCCCTTAGTTAAAGACTAGAAAGACCTATCCGTGGATGACGAGGAAAGGTTATCGCACTTCGTTTGAATAAAAGAACGCTTCGCCTCACGGATAATGCCCTTGCAGCGATTACGGGCAGTGATAAAGGCTGAATGGGAGCCAGAGGTAAGAGAGTTCTTCCACTCCCAAAATGCCTGATTCCTTGCTTGAATGGCCTCAGAACAGGAACGGTTGAACCATGGATTGGATGAAGTCTTGGAAGAAGAGAGGATGAATGCTTCCATTCCCGCAAAAATAAAGAAAACTCTGTTATACGTTTGCGGAGACAGAAGCATCACAACATAAGAGACAGTAATTTACCCAGGGAAATTCAGAACAGACGTTAGGTAAGTTATTCCAGTCAGCTTTGTTCAGGTACCCGTATTTACGCTTAGAAGGGACTGCTGGAGGGGAGGTGCCGTTATAACAGATACATTTATGAGAGTATAATCAGATGAACCATTTGGGGGCGAGATTGTGTATTTACAGCGAGAAGTACTGGAGGTGAAAAACAAATCTAGAATATTAGGAGAGTGGTCATAGCGGTCAGGTATATGGGAAGGGTGGGAGATAATTTCCTCTAAATCATTGAGAATGGCGAACATGGGGGTTTCGGTCCCTCCACTGTCCGTATGAGAGGAATCCAAACATTTCCTATGGTGAACGTCGAAATCCCCGAGGTAGAGGATCTCGGCTTACGGGTGAGAGGATGTCACAGACTCATGGCAGGAGTTTAGATAGTCGAAGAAGGATACAAAATTTGTAGAATTAGGAGAGCAATAGGCGGAACAGAGGACAAGTGTGGTTGTAGAGAGACAGACTTTGTGGCATATAACATCAAAGTTTGGGGATTCAAGGTCCTTGAGGCGTGCAACAGGTGTGTTTATGTTGGAGTAAACACAAACATCACATTTGAATCGGAAACGTGAGTAGAGATTATAGTTATATATGAAAAAGGGACTATTGAGAACATCATTAGACAACTGTGTCTCAGACAAAAGTAAGATATTAGGAGAGGTACTAGACAGGTGGTATTCAACTGAGGAGAGGTTACTAGAGAGACCACGAATATTGATGTAGTGAACAGAAAAAGAGGAAGGTGTCACAGAGAGGGAAAAGTCATGGGAGGGACCGGTACTACTGCTGCTAGAGCCCTCCCTCTCATTGACAGTAGTCAGGCTGAAACCCGGAGATCCTTAGGACCCCTTGATGCCGGGGACTTGGGGCAACAGATTTGACGAATACTGTCATCATGAAGCTTATAAATGCTAGAGCGGATAGGAATTGACAAGAGTACTTAATAATGATAAGCATGGTACGATTAGGTGTGTGGTGCTTGTGAGAAGATGGCAGGACTAGCCTGGTATTCCCATTTTAATGAGACAGGAAGTAAAAAAAGCGACTAGAATTAAAAACATTGTTGATGTTGTCCTCACCAGCGACATAAACTTAATCAACTCCTGCGTTGTTGGCGAGAGTTTGTCAAACATCGATCACAGTTGGATTGGTTAAGATATGATTTTAGATTATGAAATAAATGACAACAAACTCTTGAGCCCAGATTAAAGGGGAGCAAATTTTGAAAACGTTAGGCACGAAATTCGCAGTACCAATTGGACAAAGCTTCTTGACATTCACACAGTAGAGGAAATATAGAATAATTCTAAAAACACACTACTCAACATTGAAAATATACATACTCCAAACATTACAAAGAGAACTTGCAACATTTCAAAACCATCTTGGATGAATAAGAAAATAGGACTAATTTGCCAAAAGAAGGAACAAATAAGAAGTTCAAATAAACGGGAAGCGACGGAAATCGCTAGGAACTTTCCTTGAAAGTTAAGAAGAATCCTAAGGAATTCTGCAAATACATAAGACAAAGGAAGTCAGTAAAAGAAGGAATTGGACCATTACGAAACGAACGTGACACACTAACTACTGACGGCAAGGAAATGGCTACCATACTAGATTTTTCTTTTAAATCCGTATTCACAATTGGAGAAACATCTCGAATACTGCAACCAATAGAAATGTTTCAAGGATCTGAGGGAGAAGAGTTGAAGGTTAGAGAAATAAAGAGCTCTGAAATACTTCAAAACAATACCAGGACTAGCTAAATCCTAACAAATCCAAAGGCCCAGATAACTTAGCTCCAAGGTTTTTAAAAGAGGTCAGGAGGAAGCTGAAATACCCCATATCAAAAATATTCAACAAATCTCTATCGGATGGTCAGGTGCCAACTGACTAGAAACAAGCAAATGTTACTCCTATATATAAAAACGGAGACAAAAAGTGTGCCTTGAACTACCGCCGAATTAGCCTTGCGTCAGTATTAGGTAAAATGATAGAAATAATAATACGAGATAAAAGTGTCACTTTTCTAGGGAATGACAAAATCATATCGGACAACCAACACGGTTTTGGCAATAGAAGATCCTGCCTGACAAATTTACTAGAATTTTATAATGTTATTTATCAAAATTGGGACGAAAAAGTACCGTCTGATGTAGTATATTTAGATTTCCAAATGGCTTTCGATAAAGTACCTCACAAGAGACTTTTACATTAATTCAAAAAACACAGAATCGCTGAAGAGACTGGCTTACCGAAGATAGCAGCGTGTAGTATTAAACGGCGAAACTTCATATTGGCCATATGTAAAGAGTGGTGTGCCACAGGGGTCGGTCCTAAACCCCATTGTTTTCATTATATACATTAATGACCTAGAACTCGGTCTCATATCTAAGATCTCCAAAGTTGTCGACGATACTAAATTAGGAGGTGGAGCTCTAAACAGGCGGGACTGACAAATGATTCAGGGAGACCTTTACTTACTAGCAGAGCGGTCAGACAGATGACAAATGAAGTTCAATGTAGACAAGTGTAAAGTTTTCAATTTGGAGACAAGAATATACGTTACGACTACAAGCTTTTATAAAACTCTCTAACTAAAGTAAATGATGAAAAAACCTTGGTGTCATTTAGCAAATAAAAATGGCAACCAAATGTTAGATTTCATAGCCAGAAACATAGATTTCAAGATGCCAGAAACACCTTGAATATGCATTCCAGTTTTGGTCTCCGAACTATAAAAAAGACGAGGAATGATTAGAGCAAGTACAAAGACGCGCGACGAAATTGATCCCATCACTTAGAAATCTGGCTTACGAAGAGAGGGTAAAACGTTTGGATCTCTTCTCCCTTAAAAAACGTAGACTTCTTCGCGAATTAGTCCAAGAGTTCAAAATTCTGAACAAGTTCGATAACGTAAATCACGAATATCTTTTCGAAATACAAGAAAATACGGTTACCAGGA
>JAYMFT010108889.1:0-13568 GCA_038088735.1 Panulirus argus | reverse complement strand
TATATATATATATATATATATATATATATATATATATATATATATATATATATATATATATATATTACCAGACGCAATGTTAAATATTTATAACAGGAAGCGATTAGAGCGAAGCTTGAACATGCATTATTGGAACCGGTTTGTTACTGAAGTTAAACATTTATAACGAAACTGGTGTTACTCAACTCTGCGTGTAAGTGGGGGTCAGATTATAGCTTGCATTACCCATGTATAATGAACCGGTTCTCCCGCGGGCAACTGGATATAAGTGGTACAGATTTTCGTGTGGCCAGATGTAAGTGGAATAGATTTGTTTTTTTATCTGGACAGATTTATGTACTTGAAACAGATTTTCGTGTGGCCGGATGGATGTACTTGGGACAGATTTTTTTATCTGGTCAGATCTGAATGACTGGAAATCGATTTTGGTGAGAGGAAATGTATATGTCATTTGGACAGATTTTTTTATATGGATTTATTCAATGTGTTCATATCTCAAGCATTTACTCTGTGTGTTTGTTGCTAATGGATTTATTCATAGTGTCCGTGTCACGTAGATTTATTCAGTGTTTGTTATTTATGGATTTATTCAGTGCGTTTACCGTCTATGGATTTATTCAAGTTGTTTACTGTTTATGGATATATTCAGTGCGTTTATCGTCTGTGGATTTATCCAGGTTGTTACTGTTTCTGGATTTATTCAGTGTGTTCGTTGCTACCGTAATTTTCTTCCCTGGAGACGTATACTAACTCAATTTTTTCCTTTTTTCTCCTCAACAGATGCGAAGCCTTTGTGGACATGCGAGTCACGCGCGGCAAGAGATAGACATGTGGCCACTGTAGCCCCAGCCTCGCAAACACCTGTCACCCCCTCACACACACACACACACACACCTGACACACACACACACACACACACCTGTTGTTCCTGAGCACACCTACAGCCACCGCACATATCTGGCTCTTCCCCCCACACGACCAGGCAGCCAGCCAGCATCCCTGGCTCCCCTCATCCCATTCTTCCTGATAGTCTTCCTGATATTCTGTGATCCGTATCGAGTCCTGAAGTCGAACCGACCACCTTCAGGCTCTAGCCCGCCCGCCCTCCCCCGGTCGCAAGAAGAAGTCCTCCTCCTCCTGCTCCTTCTCCTCCACCTCCTACGAGCAAGAGCCCAAGTCCTAGCGACAGCTATTGTGCCTACCGTCGCCACAACGCCCCCGACCACAACTACCAGCACTCTCGCAACCACCACAACCACAATCCTCACCCTGGTCCGGCCAAGGTAGTGGTAGGAGCAAGAAGAACCAGTACCTCACCTCACCTCACCTCACCTCACCTCGTGGCAATCATGTTCCGAACGTCCAGGCTCCGCGTCCACACGTGCAAGATCGTGCTGGTGACCTCGCTAGTGTGGTTCGTGATGGACGTGGCCGTCATCATGTACTACAGCGACTGCTCCACGGGCTCCGGCTGGGGCTGCGGCGGCAAAGCCGGGGCCGCTGCCGCAGCCAGGGAGGGCCGAGCCGACCACCACAAGGGGCGCGCCATCAGGAACCACCAGTCGGAGAACGACGAAGTCGACCTGTCGGTAATGTAACCTCTCAAGCCTTTCGTTTGACCTCTGGCCCTTTCACTTGACCTCTGACCCTTTCATTTGACCTCCGACCCTTTCATTTGACCTCCAACCCTTTACTTAACCCTTACCCTGTTTAAACTGAGCTTGTAGCCCGGTCACTCGTAACTGTAGAATCTTTACATGCGGACCCTTGACTGTAAATTATTTAAAATATCTAACTGCAGAAACCTACCAGCTGCCCCTAACTCAACCCGTTGAACCTCTACGTTGATTGTCCACCTGAATCTGTGCATTGTTGAACCCTTAGACACTGAGGACTCTAGATCTGTAGAACCCGTTCATCTTTACATGTAGAACCCAGTCACATGTAAGGGTCTGCCAGATTTCTAAGGTCTGGTTACCCTGTAGAAATGACTGTAGCTTCACCTGTGTACCACATCTACATTAACTTTCAGGATCTGATCACGCGGACCTGTAGAACCCAGCCTCCTTAATCTGTAGAACCCAGTCACCCTAATTTGTAGAACCCAGATGTCCTATCCTGTAGGATCCAACTTCCTTAGTCTGTAGAACCCAGCGTCCTTAGTCTGTAGAACCCTCAGCCACTCTAAACTATAGAACCCAACAGGTTTAGTCTGTTGAACCCAGCCATCCAGGTCTGTAGAACCCGCCTATATTTGGTCTGTAGAACCTGTATATTGTAAGTTGTATTGTACATTCGTGAGGAAGACCAGACAACACAAGACCTGGCGGTTTATGGCGAGACAATCTGCTGGAGGACAGTAACAGTATATCCGGGAGACGCGAGAGGGACTGAACCAGAGTCTGGCTATCTAATTGGCTCGAGAATGTATTTTGAACGCAGTTTAAACTCTTTCAGAAAGTTTTAATGGTGATTGGGACGTATGTAAGTTAAACCTGAACATTTGTTGTGTGTGTGTGTGTGTGTTTGGGTTTGCGTGCGTGTATGTGTGTGTGTGTTGTATGTAGGATCATCTACATGCAACACAAAGGAGGTCGTCCTACACAACGATGTGTCTCTTCCTTCCCAGAACAGCATTGTTGACCACGGGGCTTCCACCCCCGCTCCCCCAGCCCCCCCTGGGGTTGTATTTCTGCACCCCGGGCTTATTATCTCGCCAGAAGCTGATTGAGTTTTGTTGGGTGACGTCCCCACTTCAATTATCCACCCCCTCCCCCCTCCCGCCCCACCCCTCTTGATTAAGCCATGGCTGCAGTGTTATTACCATCCCCTCTCCCCCCCCACACACACACACACCAACCACTGCCCCCCCTCCCCCATTTCACAATTACCCTCATCTCTCTTTCTCTCTCTCCCAAAAGGTGTTTCCCCAAATATTGGGGGGTGGGGGGAGAGATTCGAGTTTTTACGTATCCATCAGCGCTGGGAGAGGGGTGGGGGTCTGAAAGGGGGGCGGGGAGGGGCGGCGTAGCGCTCCCTGCGCCCCCCCCCCCCCATCACCTCACTTCTTCCAGGGAAGTTTGCCAATATTTTTTATTCCCAGGACTTAATCAAGCCATTCACCAAGAGTCCTTCCCCCCACCACCTCCCCCCTCCAAAAAAAAGAGTATGAATTTTGAGAGAAAGATCAGATTAATTGAGGGCAAGGGGGGGGGAGAGGTGGTGGTGGGGAGGAGAGTGAGGGAGAGGGGAGATGGTCTGGGTATCCCCCACTCTTGCATGGAGGGGGAGGGGGGATTATTTCTTTTTTTTGGGGGGGAGGGAAAGTGGGTTTGTCCCCCTCCACCCCCCACCCTCACCTAGAAGCAGACTTATGGTCCCATGGTAATTAATTCCTGGCTAAAGATTAATGTTTATGTTCCGTGTGGGGAGGAAAATGCGAAATATGTGTGGCCCAGTGTGCATGGCAGCAGGACAGGTCACTGTGGCCATATTGAGACGGCTTAACAGGTCACTGTGGCCATATTGGGAACAGCTCACCAGGTCACTGTGGCCATATTGGGAACAGCTCACCAGGTCACTGTGGCCATTTTAGGAACGTTTGGCAGGTCACTGTGGCCATATTGGAAAAGCTTTAACAGGTCACTGTGGCCATCACGTGCCCCTCTTGGCCAGGGTTGAGGGGGCGGCCATAAATGCTCAAGGGTCGTACCGTCGTGCTCAAGGGTCGTACCGTCGTGCTCAAGGGTCGTACCGTCGTGCTCAAGGGATTAAGGAACTGAAACCACTTTAAAAGTGAATATAAATAAAAGGAATTTTTAAGGTTAAAAAAAATGGGAGTCTGTCTTTTCTCTTTTCTCTTTTTTTCTTTTTGAATTTAGGGATGATATTTGAGGAGGGGAGAATGCAGATATATTCATGGAAGGCATGAGAGTTTATTGCAAAAGTTGCAATATCTGATGAATCGAGCGAACCTGGGCCAGAACAGCTGAGGTGAAAAGATATTGCAGATGACACGGAATATTTGGCTGAATAGGAAAGGAAAAAAAGAAAAAAATTGCCTTTTATCTTATGTCCGAGGCAGACGTTGTTATTACTTTCAAGCAGGAAAATTTTGGAAATTACATTTTTATGAGCCGTCTCCATGTGAATTTTGCTTAGAGGTATGATAAAAAATTTACTCTAGAATATAGATAGATAGATAGATAGATACCCTTAGACTTAATGACGCGCTCTTGGCCCACTCTCATAAAGCCTACGTCAAAAAAAGGCCTTGCCATTCATAACCAAAGGCCCTACCGTCGTGCACCAGGGTCGTACCTTTGTCCCCCAAGGGTTTAAAAGACTATTTATTATACGCACACACAAGGTATTGCTAGTGGGTGTTGAAGATTTCACTTCCTTTTTTTTTCATAATTTTTGGAGCGCCAAGACCTCTCTCTGTAAATCGAGTACCTGTTAATGATAATTAATTTAATTGCGTTTTTTTTTTATAATCTCAAAATGTCACCTCTTATTGTTTCCAGGCAATGCTGTTGGGGTCCGAAACGCGTTGACAGTAACATAATTTGATATATTGTCTTTTCGTAAGCCTCTCTCTCGATGGTTACTTTGACATTGGGATGTTTTAAGGGTGTTTATTTTACGGAGGTCTTTAGGTGGTTTTAAGGTATACTAATGATAGGAATGTAGATAAAAGCTTAGGATATATAGATAGGATGTGCGTAGTAAACTACCCAACTGCTTGGTCTTAGGATGTGTGGTTTAGGGGATGACCCTTAAATCACGACGGTATACGACCCTTTGACCCCCCCAACAACCCTTATACAACAGGTCAAACTAACTACCAGGCCATCATAACCCACGGGGGGGGGGGGTCGTACGAACCATCGTTCTCAAAGGGGTCCGTACGAACCATCGTAGTGGAGACATACGTACGTACATGCATACATACCCTCTCTAAAACTCCCAACGTTCGATTCCCCCATCCAGGGTTGGAACCTCGACTACCCTCCGAGCGAGCTGAAGCGCTGGGAACCGATGCCGACCGTGCGAGAGAAGCCTGGCCTTCCAGGGGAGATGGGCAAGCCGGTGAGGACGGCCCCAGAGGAAGAGGCCCTCATGAAGGAGAAGTTCAAGCTCAACCAGTTCAACCTCCTGGCATCGGACTCCATCAGCCTCAACAGATCGCTTCCAGACGTCCGCCTGGAAGGGTGAGTACTCTGGATTTTGTGTCTCCCTTCCTTAAAGTAAGTGTGTGTGTGTCTCTCTCTTTCTCTCCCCATCTTCTTTTCGCAATCTACATTTAGCCAAATCTACGTAACCTAGGTTTTTCACTCCGTCCCTACGAGTTGGACGGCCACAAGAGCCTTGCGACGATTTAGAATCCTTCGTCGGCTCCTTTTCGGGCGCCTGGTAGAAGGCCGCCCCCCCCCCCTTCTGAAGTTGCAACATTTGCCTTAACTTTGGTAATTATCCGGGAGGAACGGCTGTAGCTCTGGCTGCTCGTAACAGCGAGACGGTCCTTACGGGGGAGCTGTAGCTCAGCGCGTGTAGTAGTACTGCTCCTGCTCCTGCCCCGCCTCTCGGCCTCCCGCAGGGGAGAAGGCTGGAGTCGGCAGAGTTCGAGCGGACATTAATTCACCCCGGTGCCGTGGGAGTCGGGCTCAGAGCGGACCGGTGCAGCTTGGAAAATATTGTAGTCTGAGACTTCGTAAGTGTGTGTGTGTGTGTGTGTCTGTAATTACCTCTTGGTACAGTACGAGGCGGCAGTTCTGAGTTCGACACCCGCTGGGGAGCCCTTGTCACCCAAACTGTCTATCCAATCACGTAGTCTCTTAAACCTTTTCTATACTGCTCGCATTTTTCCCAGTCTCTTTGGCTAGTTTATACCCAGCCATCCACCACCCTTTAGACTAAACCAGTATATATTTTGCGTCCTTTTTAACTATCTTTTTGCCCAGTTTCATCCACTTATCAGACCAACTTCGGAGTCTGTTTAGGTCCGGCCCCATAATCTGATGCACTCATTGTCATTCCATATTTCTCTCATGGTCCTGGCATTATCAATCGTAAACAGCTTCCGATGGAGTCCAGTCTGTTGGGGGTAGATCGTTTGCTTATGCCAAGGTCAGTAGTGGGCCCAGCACCGAGCCTTGCGGCTCTCCTCTTGTGGCCCCAAACTCACTTCGAGGATGTGCCTCTTGACCTGCGTCCTCCGCTCCCTCCCATTGAATTAATCCATCAGTGAAGGAGACTCCAGTGGAGGAGTCCATCCCTTTATCCCTACCTGTAGCTCAAGCTCCTTTATCGACCTCCGGCGAGGTATAGTGTCAAAGGCTTTCAGGCAGTCCGGTTGACGCAGCCTCTCCCATCCATCCCTTTGATCTGAGATGGAACTCGGCCCTATCATGGAAGCCTGGAAGATTGGTTATGCATGACCTCCTTTTCCCTAAAGCAGTCTTGCCTCTGAGTTGGGTAAGTTTGTCCTTTGCAAGTAATCGTTCATTTCCCGTTTATCTTTTTTCTAATGTCTTTACAGACTGTGCGTGTTAGTGAGGGGGTAATTTCGTGAAAAGGGAGGAGGAAATATGATGGGAATGTAAATGAATGATAAAGGAGAAACCGTACAGTACGGAGGCAACACGACTCAAGTGAAAGGTGTGTGTGTGTGTGTGTGTGTGTGTGTGTGTGTGTGTGTGTGTGTGTGTGTGTGTGTGCCTGTGTAATTATTTGTACACGGGGAGGAAGTTTTACAGTCGCGTGTGTGATAATAATGATGATAATGAAAAATAACTGTTTACTTGAATTAACTGCAGCTAGAAACTGTGTCTGTGTCTGTGACTGTCTGTCTTTCTCCTTCCCAGTCTCTCTCTCTCTCTCTCTCTCTCTCTCTCTCTCTCTCTCTCTCCTCCTTCTTTATCTCCTCCCCCTCCTCCTTCTCCTCGACTTGTCCAACTCAGGAGTAATCCTCCTCGCCGGAAATGGTCTTCATTAGGAAAAAAGGTTTCTTGATTAGAAAGTCAGCGGGAGGCGGGCAAGACTGTGGAAGACGTCGCTGGGAGAGCGGGTCGGGTCGGACCACACTAGGCTGGCCAGGGCATCCATCCCTTCGTGGTCCATGTTGGTAAATGATATTGCTTCTCGTGTGTGTGTGTGTGTCTGTCTGTCTGTGTCTGTGTCTGTGTATGCTTCTGTGTGTCTGTGCCTGTGTGTGTGTGTCTGTGTGGGTGTGGGTGTTGTGTGTGTGTGTGTGTTGCCTCTCCTACTTTTAGCGAGGCGGCGTCAGGAACAAACGGACAATGGCGTCACTCGCACGTACCTAATCTCTAGTTCTCGTATATGATACGACGAAACCTAAGCCTTCCATCCACATTCAAGACCCACAGACCATTCCGTGGTGCATCATCAACGCTTCTTTTGCTCTGGTTCAGCCTGTGAATTGGGCGTTGCCGCCCCCCCTATACCATATCGATCCATTTCGTTCCGTCCAATACCTCTATTCAAAAATAGCACTTGTGTCTTCCTTCTTTTCATAATGTTTACAAGCATACACGTTCAGACACTCGAGCCTAATCATTCGAGGACAAGTCCTAACTAGACTCTTTTTCTTTCTGTTCTTGTGATTGGAAAGTCATAATACAAGAGGGAAAGATTTTCAATCTCCCCCTCTACCGCCCCTGTAAGTCGTCTCTTACGACACGCAGGAGGAATGATTAAATAGCTTTTCATACTTTCTTCTACCCATGGATAAAGGGAATTTATGATTTAGGAGAAAATAATCTCGCGAATCTCACAAATAGAAAAGGGGGTCGCAAGTGGGGTACCCCAGGGCTCTTCCCTGGTGTTTGGAACCGACTCGTACCTGAATATGTTTGCGGCCGAATCCGAATGGCAGCGATTACACCGGCTTACAGGGGAAACCTGGACGGGCTCGGAAATTGGTCCGATGAATGGATAATGAGACTAAATCCGAATGATAATGAGACTGGATCCGAATTAAGTAGAAAGTAATGAGGATGCGGCACTGTGAAAGAAGGCTTCGCTGTGACAGAGCTGCACATCAGGAGAATTGAGAAAGAGGTAAAATGCTTGCAGGCAAATAATGTTATAGTCACGTCCATGCGTATGTTCTAATCGCGTCCGTGCGTATATATTATAATCGCGTCCGTGCGTATATATTATAATCGCGCCCTTGCGTATATGTTATAATCATGTCCGTGCGTATATATATTATAATCGCGTCCGTGCGTATGGATAATGAAACGCTTGGTAAGCTTCAAACATTCAGAGACCAAAATCTGGATTATGCAGCCCAGGTCTGGTCACCGCGCCTGAAGATAACAACGAAGATCCGAGAGACGTTATGGAGAAGAAGCAAGCAAGATGGTACTTCAAGGAAGGGAGCTGAGTTACGGATGAGAAGGCTGAGTGCCACAGAGAGACGGAGGAGGGAGGAGGAGGTCCTGATAACAGCCTTGGAAGTTTCTGAATCGCCCTGACGACGTTGGAGGGAAACAGCTCTTCACGCGATGCAGTACCGGAGTTGCCAGAGATGGTTGGACTAGGTTGAGCAAGGGGAACGATGGTATAGAAAGTTTTAGAAATCTAAATGATGGTATAGAGAGTTAGAGAGATAGGGGAACTAGTGGAGATGGGGAATACGTGGTGAAATCTTCGAGGGGGTCTTCACACACACACACACACACACACACACAGCCTGGCGCCCATGTAATGATAATAATCGTAACAATAAACTTGATTGGAATGCCTCGAAGGTGAGATGGCTTGCGTAGTTTACTCGCGGATGAATTTGTGTCTAAATTCTCTTCACATTCTCTCTCTCTCTCTCTCTCTCTCTCTCTCTCTCTCTCTCTCTCTCTCTCTGTCGTTCCCCTTGTTTAAAATCTTAAATGTTCTTGTGCCTCACTCGAACTGATTGTAATCACCCAGGAGGCGTTCACTCTGCCTCTTTCGCCGCTGCAAAATGTGTGTTGCTCTAAGTTCACTGCTGCAGCAGTAACTAAAGTCACACAGTCTTCCGCTAGGCCAGAGGGGGGCGCCTGAAATTCAGCTGTGCATTGCAAGTAGTTTCGTGATTTTTATTTTTAAGACGGAATCTTAAATTCCATCAGTGAGTAGAGATTGGCCCTGATACTAGGGTGTGCAGTGCCGACTGAAGAAGGAGAGGGGACGGGGGAAGGTTAAGAGAACTCCCTTCCTCTGGTAAAGTATATCTGCTTTTACCCAAGTATCTTCGAGTCCAACTACTTTTTTATATTCACGTATGTTTTCGGAGGAAATGTATTTTTCTTCAACTCTTTTACAGCTTCAGCCCCGTTCATCTTGTCCAAAAACGGGCTTAAAAGTGAGTATAAGTGGTGAAAAATAGAAGTACTTAAGTACAAGTTGTTAAAAATCGAAGTACGTAAGTAAATGTAGTTTAAAATCTAAATACTTAGGTAAAAGAGGTTAAAAGTTAAATTACTTAAGTAAAAGAAGTTGAAAATCGTAATACTTCAGTAAAAGAAGTTGAAAATCAAAGTACTTTAGTAAAAGTAGTAAAAGATCGAAATACTTGAGTAAAAGAAGTCAAAAATCGAAGTACTTTAGTAAAAGTATTTAAAAATCGGAGTACTTAAGTAAAAGTAGTCCTAAATCGAAGCACTTAATGTAAAAGTATATCCACAAATAATCTAAGTAATAAAGTAGTGACTCTTCGCTACCATACGTACGATTTCGAGTCTCCAGTTTGGTGCTCAGGTTTCTTCACTCTTGTGTCTCTGGGAGGGCAGAGTCATTAACAGCTTTTTAGGGAGAGATTAAATCCGATAATACATACGACACTGAAGGATCTCGCCCACTGTCGCACATTTCCGTCCGTCGTGGTGAGGCGTCGTGGTGATAGCCTTGAACCTTGGAGATATAGATTTTTCATGCAGCCTTGAGTCTCATACAACAAAAAACTTTCTTTTTTTTACATTTTCTTTTTCAGATATCCAAAAGTTAAATGCAGTATTAACGACGTGAGAGGAAAATACAAGCGTTGAGAGACAGAATCTCCCTCAGTATGTGAAAGAACTTTTATTTTCGACCTGTCAAGCACGATTAGTTAACTCGTAATGTCAACCCTGAGTGTAACATCAGTTTCTCAGTTTTGCTCTCGTATTTCAGACATTATTTCAGTTAATATAAGGACATATTCAGTGCTTTATACATAACGTGAAACCCCTTATCACTGATGTAATATCTCTCGCCATACGTACGCACAAGTCCGAGTTGACTGGAAGAGAATTGCTGCTTTTGTCTAACTTACTTTTTAAACCATTTTGAAAACCTTTGCTGGACGAGAATTATGTCCAGCATTTCGCAGTCTGTGATCTACACCTTTGTCACTGCTCATACTAATACAGTTCCGGTGAACAGACCTACTGGAGTCTTCTGTGGTCTTCCTCTCTCCCCCTCCCCACAGCCCGGACTGGGCCCCAGGCTGTTGGAAGACGCAGCAGCCCCCTTGCCCCCGCGCCCTCCCTCAGGCCCACACAGCCTGGCTGGTCTGGTACGCTTCTGTAGGAAGCTGTGCAGTGCACAGGTCTTGAGCTCCTCTGCTTGTGCCTCCCATGCTGTTTCCTGACGGTAGGAAAGGCGAGGTGTTGGAGAGTCTTGGGCCGCCCCCTCTGGTGTTTAAGTACGGAATCCATCCAAGCCATTTGAAACGCTAAATCCAACCAGGCCTTTTTAAGTGCCAAAAGCCCATACAAGCCATTGAGAGGACGAAACCTGTCCAGGCCATTTGGGTAACAAACGCGTCAAAGCCATTTGGGGGTATTGGGCACATCCAGGCCATTTAGTCGCTCAGACCATCCAGCACACAAACCCATCCAAGAATTTTACGCTTCCAGGATATCTAAGTCTTTTACGACAACCTTTTTACCATGCTCTCCTCTTTTTTTTTTTTTTCCCCCGTAAGTGTCAGAGTCATTCGTGCGTTGTCAAATGCGTCCGTCCGTACGGGAAAAATTGAGCGTTCCATGAAATGCTCTGAAATGTTTTTTTTTTTTTCTTTTTTTTTAATATTCCGGTTCTGTAAAGATTGGAAATGTAATATACATACGTCAGTGTTTTTTTTTTTTTCTGCCTCACACTGCTAGGCTCTGATGGTCAGGCTAGGGAGTCAGGAAAGGTGGAGTAGGGTGGAAAGTACGCACTGTGGAGGAGGGGGAGGGGGGAGACATGGCTCTTCTTCTCCCCCTCTCCACTACATAGGGAAGTGAATTTAAGCTGGGGAGTACGTGGGGGGTGGTGATGGATAACTCCCTCCCAGCAAACATATTTAGCGAGGTTTTGTGGTCTTCCCCCCCCCTCCTGCATGTCTACTGGCCTGATTGCGAGTGTGAGATGAAAATGTTAATCTCCCTTGTAGTGTTTGCCTCCCTTGAGCACGAAGATAGAGCCCTCAGTTGTAATGGTGAGGCCTTAGACATGACCACCCCCTGAGGGTGAAGTCAAAGGGCAGGCCATTATACGTAAAGGTCCTACAGTCTTGCATTTTTAAGGACTTTACCTTCGTCTCCAGGACCGTTCTGCCGTGCTCAAGGGTCGTACCGTCTTGTTTAAGGATCGCTCCGTCGTGCTCACATGCCTGATCTACTGTAGTTAAGATACCGAGTTATTAAATCGCGAGCTTCAGCAGTTTCAAGTCGTTTCTCTCTCTCTCTCTCTCTCTCTCTCTCCAGACACCGTGTACAGTAATTGCCACACACCGTAAACCCTCCTCATTCATGGGAAGTACTTTGGCCCAGCTGATGGGGTGGTGTTTGAAGACCCCCTTTCCTCCGTTCCGTCGGGGTGGGAGGGTGGGGTGGGGGTGGGGGGTGGGAAGAGAGGCTCTGTGTGTGTGTGTGTGTGTGTGTGCGGTGGTCCTGGGCACATCCTGGTCTGCCCTGGGCTACTTGGTCTTCGGGGATGAATTACCCACCACTCCCCCCTTGTACCAGGGGCGGCACACATTGTTTACCGTGCTCGTCTGGAGGGAGGGATCCGAATGACTGATGACTGTTGTCCTTCAGGCGAAATATACTCACAGGAGCTCCCGGTATGGGCGCCCCATCGCGTGCCGGACGCTTGCGGGAAAGCCTTTGACGCTTACGACGCTTACGGGAAAGCCTTTGACGCGTACGGCAAAGCCTTTGATTTTTTTTTTTCATGATTCTTGAAGGCCTAACATTGAGCTTAATGTGTCGGTGTTTGAGTCAAGTCTTAAGGGGAATAACTTTAATATACTTTCCTTCCTCTTGAAGATGACGATTCCTTTAAGGGTAATGGCGAATCGCGAGGTCGTGAGAGCCTTTGAGTTAACCCACATACGCCTCAATGCGAAGGAAGAACTCGTGTATCCCTGAGCCTGTGGGTTATCCCCTTGACCTTTACCGGACGCTCTCACCAACACAGGTATAATGATTTTCATCTGGAACATGTGTCACAGTGTCTGGGGAGCCGACGCTCAGGGTCAGCACCTAAAAATTTAAAAAAGGTTCAGCCACTGGCGTGGGGAGCTCTGGGTCAGTGTTTCAAGCGATGATGCTTCAGAGGCCTGGTTGGGTCGGTGCTTCAGGTGTTTCGAATCATGGAGTGTCAGGTGTTGTTGATGTGTTGAAACTCTATGTCGGGTTTTTTTTTTTTTTCAAGCTGATGCTTCAGAACCTGGTGGCGTCCGTGTTTCAGATGTTTTGAATCATGGAGTGTTGGGTGTGGATGTTTCGAAACTCTTGTGTCGGTCTTTTCAAGCGTTGGTGCTTCAAAATCCTGATCGGGGTCGGTGTTTCAGACAATGATGTTTCGAATCATGTAGTCTCGGAGTTGACATTTCGGAACTCTTTATCGGTATTTCCAGCGTAAATGCATCGGGATTTTGGTTCATTATTTCAGGCGGTGGTTCTTGTGCACTCTGTAACATTCTCTCTGTCTTTACACCTTTCAAATTTAAAGTTAGATAATCCAAATGTAATTTTGAAATGCTTAGGTAATTGTTTCAGGTGTTGATGCTTCGAAACATTGTCATTGTTTCATAATGCCGTTGAATGCCGAGCAAGTATGATGTATGGAGTGACATATCCGGATAAGAAGATGCGGAATATATCGTTTACGGACGGGATGACGTACAGCTGGAGGTATCCGGATACAGAGGCGTTCTAGTAACGTGTTCGGATGACGTTCGGATAACGAGGCGTGGTATAACATCCCGGGGCAGGTGTGACGATGGACATGATGTATTACCCTTACACGAGACGTGGCCGGATGGAGACGGTTGACGGGAGTCAACCCGTCCGCATAAGATGACGGATATTCCGATCTCCATAGTTCCAGCCGTCGGGCCGTGACTGCTTGCCAACCGAACGACTTCGGTCTTGACATTTTTTTTCAACTTACATATTTCATGTTTGACGTATTACTTTATCCAGTGACCTGTTGTAGCATTGGGCAGTGTGGCGTGACAAACAAACACACACACACACACACACACACACACACACACACACACACACACACACACACACACACACACACAC
>JAYMFT010108878.1:0-13569 GCA_038088735.1 Panulirus argus | reverse complement strand
CTCTCTCTCTCTCTCTCTCTCTCTCTCTATATATATATATATATATATATATATATATATATATATATATATAGATTAGATAGATATATTGATAAGAGTCGAAATAGGAACAAAATTGATTAAAAGATTGTGGAAAATATTTAGTGAGAAAACAGTAACATTATTTTGGAAGGCGTACGGAAGACGAACTGTGTGTATGTGTGTAAGGCGCAGTCGCCCACGCCGCACTGAGACGACTGGTTATGTGACGAGTTAATATACAGCCTGGACCGGTGATAATAACTCGGCCCGGTGCCGCACTCACGGTGAGACTAATCGATATCAATCACTCCCGCCAAATTAGCAAGGGCGGGCGACACTTAACACTTGGCCTTGTGTGTTGTTATTGTGTAGGATATTTTTTTTTCTTATTTACAGTTTGTGATGTGAGGTATTTTTAAAGGTTAACGGAGCATTCTGATGGGTTCAGACGCACACACGCGCGCACACACACAGACATACATACACACACACACACACACACACACGGCCTGTAGAAAATATATTAAGAGAATGCTTCAAGGTTCGTTACAAACATTTTCTCTCACCGTAAGTGCCGAAGAATGTGCACATACACTCGATAAACCACTTAAGACGACAGTGTTCGAGATACCACTGGAGAAATGCGGACAGCCAGAGGGGAGTAAAACGACTTCCCAGAATATAAGAGACTCCCTTCTGAACATGTTTTCAGATGATGCAAAGGTCACGAGAAAAGTGAAGAGCGTGGGTATGGATTGCATTGCATTACAAGGGGATCTGGGCAGACTCCAAGATTGGTCTGATTCATGGTAGATGAAGTTTGGCCCCGAGGAATTAATAAAGTGATGAAGGCCCTGATATGATTAGCATCATCCTGCGGGATATAAGCTGCAGGAATCTTGTGTGGCAGGAGGGACCTGGGAGTCGACATTGTAGAGTCCCACTTCAGGAGGATTATGAGGAAGATTGGCTGTTCACTGGCAAATATCAGCAATGCGTTTTACCCACAGCGTTCATTTGGGGCAAATGTAGAACTCGTTTCTTCTCGTAATTGCTCTCGGTAGTTAGGAAGCATAGAGGAATGGTAGTCAAGATGCCGAACAGGGCAAGAGAGATGGTACTAAGGATTATGAGAGCTTTGTTACAGCGACAGGTCAGAGACCATATAAACTTGCCCACCAGAGAAGAGAGAAGAACTGGGGGGGGTGACTTGACCAAAGCGTTCAGGTTTTTTAGCCAGTTGACTGTGAATTGTTTTTCGAGAGACGTAGAGATGGAGTCAATTGAGGATAGAGCAACAGACTGAGCAAGTAACTCGTTAGAAAAATTGTAAAGAAGAATTTTTAAGTTATGAGAGTATTGGACGAATGGAAGAAGATAGGATATGAAGTCATGAATGCTGATACTGTCGTAAGCGAATGTTTGAAGAGCTGTGTGGTGGTGAAGATCTGCTCCCCCGTATTGCAGGAGTGGGTAATTACACACACGAGGTTTACCCCTGGCCCATACCTGTTGCCCAGCCTACCCAACACTGGCCCCCATCTCTTTACCCACACGCGTTTGCCCGCCTTACCCACCCTGCCCACATTTCCTTGCCCACGCTTGTTGCCCACCTTATCCCAACCCAGATCCTAGCATTTTGCCCACACCTCACCTTCACTGGCCCCAGCCCATCCTTTGCCATGTTCCCTCCATCCGTCCACTGGCCAGAGAATTAATTGGTATCAGTAATTAGTGCGCTAAAGAGCACTAATTATTCTTACAACAATAGAGATTATATTAGTGACTCCGGTGCAATAACTGGAACAATTATCCGCCGGCTTATCTCTCTGCATTGTGGTATTTTTTTTTTTCCTATATCGTTCCAGTTTCATTGTCGAGTCTCCTGGGAGATTATGCCCATTGTACTCAGCGATACTGCACACCGGCCTGTATTTTCTTTATGGTCTCCTGTCGCACTCAGTAGTGTCGTCTGTCGCACACACACCAGTGCTGTCTGCTGTCGCACACTCAACAGTACTATCTGCTGTCGCACTCAGTACTATCGTCTGTCGCACACACACCAGCACTCTGCCACACGCACACCAGTGCTGTCTGCTATCACACGCACACCAATCCTGTCTGCTGTCGCACGCACACTTAATAAAGTCTATTGTCGCACACCTAGCAGTACCTTCCGTCGCACGCCCAATAATTCTGCCTTTTCTTTCGCATCCAGCATTAATCTGTCGCACACCAAACGCCACTGCCTTCTCCCGTCTATCAGTAGTCTATCGCTCCTCCAACCAACGATAATGTCGCCTGTCGCACAGTCAGTAGTAGTCTCGCCGCACACCCAGTTCTTTTCACCTGTCGCACTTGAGCAGTATTCTCTCGCGCATCGATCAACATTTCTCCTACACTCTTTGAGACACAGTTACTGAATTTTTCCCTTGTAGGTATATGATATACGTGAGGGGGTGGTGGTCTCTCCTCCCCGTACCCCAACGCCTCACATAACCCGTGCCCGTAGATGTGTGTGTGTGTGTAAACCGTCTGGGTCAGATAAAAATCGTAACCCAACACCGTGAGACATACATACATACACCTAATTTCATTTCTTGGAAGGACTGGTCGGTGCGTGCGTACGTGTGTGTGCGAGTGTGTGTGTGTGTGTGTGTGTGTGTAGTGGGGTGGGGGAAGAATATCCAGTGTATGGTACGGAGACAGACAAAATTGGGAGCTCTATAGAGGCTAAGGAGAGTAAGGAAGAAAAGGAAGAGAGCGAATAAAACGAGGGATACAGGAATAGATATTTATTTACCGCGCAATAAGCACGTTGTTGTAATTAGCAGCGAGGTTGAAGAAGCCAAGCCGCTGACGGTTGGCGCGGAGCGCTGTCGTGGCCCGAGCCGGCGAGGAGGCATCGGCGCGGCCGTAAGGTGGGAAGTCCTATGGTTAGGACCCGGGACTTCCCACGGTAACGGTTAATAGGTCGCCTCCCGCTCGCTTTTTCCGCTAAATACCAATAATGATATCACGGAGTGTAACACAGTGTTATGTTCTTATCTGATTTGTAAGAACGTAACGAGTGAATGAATGAATGAGTAATGAGGATTGATAGAATAAACAGATAACAATATATATATATATATATATATATATATATATATATATATATATATATATATTGGCGTGACACATGATGGAAGATTCACTCCCCCGTCAGAGCAGGGCTTCCTAGCCATGTACCCTTCCTCCACCCGTACCATCGCTGGAATGCTTTGACCGTAAAAACTGACATGAAAAACATTAAATTGAATTTAAAACAATAGATAAAACGATCCGTCATTAGGGTAGTGCAAAGGACAGAGCGCTAGCCTCGTCGTCTCTCGAAGTTTTTTCATCTTTGCAAATGGTTCGTTAAGGAGTAATGTGAGCCGGATTTTTTTCCTTTTCTATTTAATATATGTAGACTTTAGCTCTAGAGGTTTTTATATGGAGACGTTGGCTTTGAAGGTTTTGATATATTGGCTTTGAGGGTTTTTATATGTTAATGTTGGTTTTAAGGTTTTTATATATAGTTATTTTTAAAGTTTTTTTATATGGAGACGTTGGCTTTGAAGGTTTATATATGTAGACGTTATCTCTGAAGGTTTTTATATGTAGATGTTGGTATTTAATTTTTTTATATGGAGAAGTTGTTTTGAAGGTTTTTATATGAAGATGTTGGCTTTGAAGGTGTTTACATATTGATGTTGGCTCTGAAGTTATCCCTATGTTGACGTTGGCTTTGAAGGTTTTTTATATGAAGATGTTGGTTTTGAAGGTTTTTATACGTAGACTTTGACTTCAAAGGTTTTTATAGTTAGACTTTGACTTTAGAAGTTTTTATAAGTATACGGTGGCATTAAAACGTTTTCTGTTACACATTGGGTTTTTAGGTTTTTTAACCTCCTTAAGACGATCGACAGAACCCTGGGGCAGGACGTAGCGACCCTCGAGGATGATCGGTTGACCTTTGACCCTAACCTGCAAAGGCCGAAGGTCACACCGTCACACCCCAAGGGCTCGGAACGTCCCATTTTTAAGCATCGAACAGGTCACCGTGCTCACTAAGGGGGCGCACCATCGTCCTTTTGAGAATTGAAGTTATTTTAATGAGAACCGGGGAATTATTTAATTAGGGGACGTAATTAGACGTAATTAAACTGTCAGCAGTACGCGCCTTCCTCGCCTCATAACTGGTTCTTCCGGTGTCCGTCAGTCCGGCCGGTGTAATAACACGTTTGCTTTAAACCTTTAAAAAAAGAGAGAAAAAAAAGAGAGAGAGAGCAGCTCTACGAGTTTTTATAACCGAGTTATGTCATTCTCTCTATATTTCAATTAAGGCCCCGGCCTTGATGTGGACTTCTGTCCGTGACTGGAGCCTTCAGCATCAGAGGAAAGAAAATGTTATTTGTTATTATCGTGTTATAGCACGTTATAACTGTTGTAATATTGTGTTATGTAGTAATTATAAATGTTACTGAGGTATTTACCGATTTCATCGACCAAGAAAATTAAATTCAACAAAATATTGTATGAAAGAAACCTTTTCATTTGAAATAATAATAATAATAATAATAATAATAATTATTATTATTATTATTATTATTATTATTATTATTATGAACCGTACCAGTTCTGATCTTAAGAAATACACGATTTGTTTTTGATGTGGGGAAAAAAATAACAGGCGTTTACAGGTGTGTAGTAAGACGTGTGTAGGTGTGTTGTGAGACGGGTGTAGTGAAGCGTGTGCAGTGAGGTGTGTGCAGGTGTGTAGTGAGGCATATGTAGGTGTGTTGTGAGGCGTGTGCAGGTGGGCAGTGAGGCGTGTACAGGTGTGTGGTAAGGTTTCTTTCTGTAGGCGTGTATCAAGGCGTGCGTAAGTGTGCAGTAAGGCGTGTATTGAGGCGTGTGTGTATGTGTGGTGAGCCGTGTTTAAGTGAGTAGTGAGGTGTGTTAGTAGTGAGGCGTGTATAAGTGTGTAGTGAGGCGTGCGTTAAGTGAGTAGTGAGGCGTGTGTAGGTAAGTAGTGAGGCGTGTGTAAGAGAGTAGTGAGGTGTGTTAGTAGTGAGGCGTGTGTGAGTGAGTAGTGAGGCGTGTGTTAACTGTTTAGTGAGGCGTGTATAAGTGTGTAGTGAGGCGTGTGTAGGTGAGTAGTGAGGCGTGTGTATGCGAGTAGTGAGGCGTGTGTAGGTGTGTAGTGAGGCGTGTGTACGTGATTAGCGAGGCGTGTGTAGGCGTGTAATGTAAGCACGGGTGGCGGTACCGTCCATGTTCCGTGGTTGCCTACGGTGCAGGGTACCTCCGAGGCCGCATGTGGTGGTACCCCCCCCGTGTACTCGGCGTTATGTATGGTACATCCCCGCGTCGGGCGATGCGCCCCACGCTCCATTACGCGTTTGTCCCGCCTGACTTATTACCGGTCGGAGATTTACGGTCCATTGTTTTGTGGGGCCGGCCCGGCCTGGGCCCAGGCCGGGCCAGGCCAGGCCAGGTCCAACGAGCCCGTGAGGGGAAGGTGAGGGGGGTACGGTTGGTTGTTAGAGAAGTGGCCCTTAAGGAGTTCGTCAACAGCCAGCCCGGAATGGTGGCAGGAGAGTAGTTATACCAGTAAATGGTACGAGGGGGGTCTTTACGCTTTTTCTGGGGGGAGAGATGGGTGCGGGCACCCCTTAGATTTCTCTCAAAACTTCTTTGGGGGAAGCGGAGGAAGGGGCGGGGGACCCCTACCTCTTGGGGGTAGGGGGATAGGGTGGCTGGACGGACCAAAACCAACTCCGTTGTCAAAACACAAGAGTTCCTTCCCCCACCACCATCATGTTTTGACTCTGATTACAATCGCAAAGTCGGTTTTGATATAGAACTAGATTTTTGTTTGATTTGATTTTCATGTCTCGGGAGATGGTTTATTGACTCTGGGTCGACACACCATTCTGACAGGAAATTGGATCATTATTTTTTTCAAATCGAGGTGATCTCTCACCGTGAAGAAAAAATCCACATTTCTTTTTCCAGTGTGGTGAATATATATATATATATATATATATATATATATATATATATATATATATATTTGTATGAGTGTCTGTCAAGCCGCGTTTTCATGGACCCCGCTCAGAAACTGGATGGGATACTGTTATAAATTCAGAATTTTTTATTTTTTTTTCCTGTGGGATAGTGAAAGTTTAAAGATGAATTTTTCAGCTCCCTCTTTTTGATTTTTAGATTTTAAACGCCCTTTGCGTGGAGAGTTGTTTATCACCTGTCGACCAGAATAGATCTTCCACCCCACCCCCCCCACACCCCTTAAGGATCTGGGAGGCCGTGATTGGCTGTGATTGGTCGTGTTATTATCCCCTCCCTCGTGACCTGACCTCGCCTGGGACACACACACACACACCCATTGAGCTCTCCAGAGCCCTTCTCCTCCTCCTCCGCCGTCTTCGCTTTCCTCTTGGGGAAAGCGCTTCGGCCGAGGCGTAGTGTTGACCCTGGTCAGCTGGCAGGCTGGCCTGCTCGTATGACCAAAACTTTCTCCTGTGACTTGGGATAATATGGAATGTCCTTTTGAAATATTATGCTACACGTTTTTTATTTATTTATTTTTCTTTATTGTCAGGCTTGCGAGTAAGGTAGGAGTCGACGGAGCGTCGGGAAATTGTGTGTGTGTGTGTGTGTGTGTGGGAAGGGGGGAGAGAGAGAGAGAGGGGCATGGGAGGCCCACTTTCAGTTGCTTCAGTCATGGCTGAGTTCCCTTGGCCTTATTGTGTTGTACCACCACCTCCACCCTAGCCACTACCCTCACCCTCACCACCACCCTAGCCACTTCCCTCACCCTCACCACTACCCTAGCCACTACCCTCACCCTCACCACCACCCTAGCCACTACCCTTACCCTCACCACTACCCTAGCCACTACCCTCACCACCAACCTAGCCACTACCCTCACCACCACCATAGCCACTACCCTCACCCTCACCACCCTAGTCACTACCTCTTTGCACCACACGCCACTACCACGCGTTGCACCAGCCAGGTCTGTTCTCTGACATCGCACCAGTATTGATTGCCTTCTGGTATCAGGCAACAACACCACTCGTATTCTTACCATCCAGTACCGCCCGCTAATACCACTTACCAACGGCTACCACACCGGCCAAGAACACCAGCCGCAACACCGCGATCTGTCATACCACACCAAAACAAACACCGCATAAGTGACTTATTCTAACACCATACTTCACCAAGCTGCTGTCATATGACATCATACCACAAGTAATCTAACATTACTCGTGTGACACATCGCTACCACACTGCTCTCGCGTGACGCGACAGTTGCACAAATCTTAACACAACGGTGCGTGACTTTGCTTATTGTGTTACAATCACAAAATAAGGTAAAGTAATTCAAAGTGGCTGTGTAAGTGTTTGAATATTAACTGTTCAAGTCTGAACCCACACAACACCATATTGCAATAGGTCGATTACTACGTAACACTTGCCTGTCACTAGATGACATAGGCATCACATCACCAGTCTTGGCGCCACACTTTACTGAGCCAACGCCACACTTAACACTTGCTCCATACTAGACCAGCTTAGCACGACATGCCATCATCACACTTTTATTCTGAGGCAGACAGTCCCGGTACCACCAGACTAGACTTGGCAAACACCGCATAACACTGCGCCTCTTTAACACCAAACTGCGCCTATCACTAGTTCATCCCAAGCGTTTTGTTAGGTGAATAAACTGACTGATTGTTATAGACTGGCTGGTGGTTATGAACTGGTTGTTCGTAGCCTAAATAGGTCTAAAAATGTCTTTAGTTCATTCAGCGAGAACAGTTTGGCTGGATGAGACAGTAAGGTGGACGGAAATCATCTTGAAATATCTGTTGGTAACTCGAGACGGGGACACATATTGTGGATCTGGTTATATCCTCGGGCACGACGGGTCGTTACCGTCGTGCTCAGGGATCGTATACCGTCGTGCTATAAGAGTCGTACCGTCGCGCTCAAGAGGTAAAGAAATACGACGATGGGACCGGACGGAAATACTCACAGGATTGCGAGTGTGATCTGGGAAGACCGGTTTAAGGAAACTGTCACGTATATAAGGGACGGGGAATGAGGGATTCGAGATGGGTCGGTCGGGAGGGAGGGAGGAAAGATTGTCGGCTTGATGACGGGGGGAGGGGGGAAGTAGGGTGTGGGGTGGGGGTTTGATGTGGGGGGTCCTCCTGGGAGGACATACCAGAATATGTTTAATGAGGTGGGTCGGGGAAGATGGTTTTGTGGGGGGGAGGGGGAGGAGGGGTATAAGGTATGGATGGGGGAGGGGTGGGGTGGGTTGGGGGTACTACTAGTGGCCGGCTGGCTAGGGAGGGGGAAGGGGGAACGGGGATTAGGAGAGGGGAGGGGGGAACGCGAGAGGCTAAGCACAGCCATTCGCGATAACGCAGAATCCGCTCCGTCCGTAGCCGTACGTAAAATATGTTTCGAGCGAGTTGTTTACTACTGATATGCGAATCTCGCATATTTTCTTTTTTTTTTTTTCTTTCTACTCACGAAACCCGAGAGTTAGATCTGTGAGGATTGTGTAATGAGCGCATGCGAGCGACGGGCCAAAGGTAATGAGTGGAATAGATCGTTGTAGGGCTTTGGGCCGCGGCCGATGGGGCACGTAGGTGGAACGCCGAGGAAGAAAAACGAGAGAGAAAAAAGAAAAGAAAGAGAAAAAGTATGCATGACCACGAAGTAAAGGTTTTCCCGAGGTGCGTCCGAGATATGTGGCCTGATCGATCAGAGAGAGAGAGAGAGAGGGGGGGGGGGCGAACGAGCGGCCCTTGCAAAAGTTTTATTGAAAGAATTTCATCTGATTTCACGGCTGGTTGGTGACTTGGCTTCCGCACGCCATCATTTCCATCTCGCGTCTCTGTTATATTCGTTTGCGTAATACTTTTATTTATTTATTTATTTTTTTTTTTTGGCCCGTGCATACATATTTTTTTGGCCCGTTGTATATCCAGTGACGTTTAGTACGCGGAAGGGACGCGCCCGTGCGTGCGTTAGCTCAGTGCGATCGAGTTTCTGTCTTTCGCACACATCCGGGATTTATTGAGGTAATTGGCTAAGCCCGGATTGACTAAAAAAAAAAAAAAGGGGGGACATTTGCATAAATACAACGTTTTACAAAAAAAAAAAAAGAAATCTGCATTGGCATTTGCATATTATGAATTGTGTTGATGTTACCTCCATGTGGGTGGGATGCAGAAGTGGGGGGAGGGGCGGAAAAATGTCTCTCTGCAGCGTTGAATAATCAAGGAGACTGCATGTATGCACGCGACGAAATGTGTTGTTGGGAATTTTTGCGATAGGCAATGGTTGCAATATGTCGGTGCCAAGTGGGGCGGTGGGTGGGTGGATGGTGGCCTGAGGAGGGGCGGAGGGTGGGGGGTCGTCGCTGGCGGAAATCTTCGCCAGGGAGTATTTGCGTTGGTCTGTGTGTGCGCTGCGTTCAAGCACAGATGGAGTGTCTCTCGTCTGTTTTGGGGTGGTTTTCCTTTTCTTTGGTGTGTTTGATGTGATTGTTTGGGGCGACTGTTTTCGTGTGAGGGTGTTTGTAGTTTGTATTGTTATGACTGAGATCTTTATTTATATGTTTTTATTTGTGCTTGGCCTTTAACTTGACCCCATAAGAATCATATCAAACGCCAGTCCAATACACCCAAGGGGTCGTGCTCAAGGGTCGTTATGTCCCCATAAGAGCCTTCTCAAAAGACGCAATTTGTCACGGTCGCCAAGTATATCGAGCGTCAACGAGATAGTTCGCTGCCGGTGTTTGCTTGGCGTCTGTGACGTCCTCACCCCGGACTCCAACGCAGCAGCAGTACCTACGGACACAAGCCGACCATTAAGAAGTGACACTTTTATAGATGTGCTGTATTGCTTCGCGCTCACAGGAGACGTTCATGATGGATCAGGCGTGTGTGTGTGTGTGTGTCATGCACGTGGTTAATGACAAGCGAGAGGTTGATGGATCATGCGTTCTCGTAATGCCTTGTTGCTGACGCATGAAAAGGTCGACTGATGATGTGTCTGGTGCCCTTGCCCTGAGACCAGACACTTTAACAGCCTGATGGATGGATCAGTTGTCAAGCGTCGCGCACGTAGGGTGAGCTGAGAAGAGCCGGACCAATTCGGCATTTAACAGCTAAAGCTTTGAGCGTTGAGCTTGTACTGAATGCCGAGCGTGACAGAGGGTATTTTTTTTTTCTGGACCAGATGCCACGATGCCACTACTGGCTTCATTCACACCAGTAGTGAGAAAAAAAAACAAACTTTTTACAGGACCTGACGTCACGTCACGTCACGTCCACGTCACGTCTCGTCACGTCCACGTCACGTCCACGTCACGTCACCCCGCGCCGGCAAGCGACGGTAGGCTTCATTGATCAATCACTCTAGTCCCGTTCCGGTCGCTGACGACAACAACAGCGTGATTAATCGAGCGTCTGTTGGGAGTCGATGATTACAGCTTGATGCATCGGTTACTCCATCTGCCACCAATCCCCCCCTCCCCCCCTCCCCCCCCCCCTCCCCCACAGTATACATAAATTAACCAACCCCGACACCTGTCTTTCGTCGGAATACCAGGTTTACTTGCCTGGCGTGGTTTACCGAGAGGGTTTAAGTCCATGCAGACCAGCGTGCGGTATCCCTTACTAGTAGGGGACAAGGGGAGAGAGAATGCTTGCCCGCACGTATGTTCCCTGCGTGTCGTAGAAGGGAGACTGAAAAGGGCCCAGTGTCAAAATTTTTTCCTGTAGGACCAAATGATTCTGTTATCGTTTTCTCCATGAACAGAGAGAGAGAGAGAGAGAGAGAGAGAGAGACTGGAAAGGAAAAAGCTGATACTTGAAACCACTGAGAAAAGCTTAGTTCTGTAGTTGTTTTTTTTTTCCCAAAAAGTAACAGGGAGAAGAAGAGAGTTGGTCGGTTACGGCCCCAGCACTTGAACACTGGGGAAACTCAACCACTGGAACAGGGAACAAGGAACTGGAAGCAGTAACATTAGTGGGACCTCCACGGACGGTGCGATAGGCTAACTAAAATAGGATTGAGAAAATTCGACCCCCTCCAAAGAATCGACCTCCTCCAAAAAATCGACCTCCTCCAAAAAATCGACCTCCTCCAAAACTCATGCCTTAAATTAAAGAATTATTTCAGTAACTTCAGCGCTTTTACTTCTAGTTCAAAGGCGTTTCTCAGGCACTATAGCAGTGTAAAAGAATTCGTTTGTTGAGTGTCTTTGCCTGCCAGTCTGCTCGTTGATATCCTGAAAATAACTGTAGTTATGGAGACTGGTAGAGAGAGAGAGAGAGAGACAGACCACCTTCTCCTCAGATGTGCATAACTGGAACGGCAGACGGGACCCTCCCAGACCTCAAACTGAAGTCCTCGCGACTCAAAAGTTCCATTTCTGACTCACGAAGAGAAAGCAGAAAGACATACAGGTCATTGGATCACGATTTGTGAGTCACACAAGGGTCCGCACACGCACACACACGCACACACACACACACACACACACACACACACACACACACACACACACACCTTGTGGAGGGAGTAGTAGATAAAGAGGCCAGCATCCCGCAGTTCAGTTGGAAATTATATGTAAGGTTAGCATCCAGGATAATGCCTGGTATATCACGTACGTGTTCCAGCAGAAATAGGTGGTGTTCAACATGCACACAGTTCGCTCGCTAGCCACCAGGGATTACCGAAGAACGATGTAAACCCGAATCCTACTGCCAGCGCACCACTTTCCTGACACACACACACACTCTCTCTCTCTCTCTCTCTCTCTCTCTCTCTCTCTCTCTCTCTCTCTCTCTCTCTCTCTCTGTAAACACCCCCCCCCCCTCCCCGACTGTTGCGGGATTGAGTGTTTGCAGAGTAAGGCGGTCAGGAGGCCACAGCCAGCGACTGCAGTGGCATCACTCCCTCTTGCTATCACTGAGGCACTTACTTTAAAGGGAGAAGAGGAGGGAGAGGATGAGGCTGTAGGATGGGTGAGTACGGCAGAAGACCCGCTGTGATTACAGGGGCGAGAGTGAGTGATTACAGGAACATTTGACCCCCATGAGTACCCCGGTTCGATCCTCGAGAACGAGGGTACGCGACCCATTTTGGCGCAACGGTACGACCCCGTGAGAACGGAGGTACGACCCCCCCCTAGTGAACGAAGGTACGACGCTACAGCACGACGGTACGACCCATGAGGACGAGAGTACGACTCCTGAAGCGCGACGTCACAACCCTCGGGTACGATGGGCCGGCCTTTTGACCTGAAGTCGTAAGGGTCAAGTTAGAGGACAGGCGGTCGTGCTCAGAGGGTCGTCGTCGTGCCCCCCCCCCCACCAAGGGGTCGTGCCGTCGTACTTAAAAGGAGGGAGGGGGGGGTTGAATTCCTCAAGCAACTTCTTGCGGGACAACTTCCCAACTCTGTAACCGAGACTTTAAATGACGAAGAGAAGTTTGAGAGAGAGAGAGAGAGAGAAAGAGAGAGAGAGATAGAGAGAGAGAGAGAGAGAGAGAGAGAGAGAGAGCAGCCAAAACGAGTGCTGAAGTTAGATTAAAACGAGAAAATCCCCTTCGTAATCTCAGTTTCCCCCTCCCCCCCTCCCCTCCCCCCGGCCCTCTAAGATGAGACGATTAGAAATAGAAATAGATACAAAACTCATGTGATAGTTTATCTGATGATTAGAAATAGATACAAAAATCACGTGATAGTGTATCTGATGAGAACCAACACACGTCTATTTCTTTTTTTTTTTTGGGGTGGGGGATACAGGGGGGTCTAGCAGCCAGCCAGGCACCAGATTTCGCAGCTGTTTCCCTCTGACTACTCATGCTATTTGGGGATACGACCCGCGTGCCGAGTTACACCCATTGTGTGTAGCCTTGGCTGGCCAGACAGACTTTTGTTGATATTCGTCGAGTGAGTTCTCGAATCTTGTTTTTCTTTCCCATTGTGTGAGTCGTATTTATAGGCAGACCAACTCCGTTTAAAGTTCTGGGTTTTTACAAAATTATCGAGAGTCTTATATTTTCGATGTCTTCTGTCATTTTGATTAATGCTGTTTCGCGACCTTTCATTTGCTTCTATCTAAATGAAAATCATTTTCTGTGGACCCCAGGTCTGTGTGGTCTATGTATCTATGTAACTCTTCCACTGATGTCCTTGACTCTACCGTATACTGTGTCTCATCTGTGCCGCGTTCCGCCGAGAGTAGAATCCGTTGTGTTGATGTTTGAGAAGGTCAGTGCCAGCTGGGAGCGTTCCGTCCATATTTTATAAACACGGGAGCATCAACTCGCTCGTGAAAGTAACGGGAACACGGAACAAAGGGAATATTCATGCTTTGAAAAGTATCACCATCGGCTGATATATATATATATATATATATATATATATATATATATATATATATATATATATATATATAT
>JAYMFT010108877.1:0-27749 GCA_038088735.1 Panulirus argus | reverse complement strand
GTGTTCAGTTGTCTATGCCGTTTCAGTTGATAAAAAAAGAATGCAGGCAGATGCATATAGCGCGAGGGAGGTGAGAAGAGGAAGATGGGGGGAGGTAAAGGTACAATATCAGGAAACAGAGGTCAGGAGTATGAACCAAGGATACTATATACAAGACGAAGGGGAGAGAGTCAACTTTTCTGGAAGCCGCAGTACTCAGCGCCGCTACCCTCGCCTTAGGGAGGGACAATTAAATCTTTGTTTTGAATGTGTGACGGATTTTTCGGCATCAAAGTAACACGATCTTTCAGGAAAACGGAATGGGCCCCTTGGCATATGAGTTACAAAGCGGCAGGCTTTCGGCAAATGGTGAAAAGGGACCCTTGAACCTTACTTCACATAAGCGACTGGTCTTGAACCTTTTCAGGTTGATGGTGTTCATAACACTCGAGAGGTTCAACTCGAAAGTTTTTTTTTCTCTCGTTTTTATAAGAATCTTAGGCGAGGGAGAGAGTGTAATGAGAAGAGCTTCAAAAGTTTTCTAGTTTATGCCGAGTAATTGAATGCCACCAGAAATAGATCAGACTTAAAGGGGGGGAAACTTTAGCCTGCTGCTGCCCTTCCTTGATCTGACCTTTGACTTACAGGGGTTGCCAGGCCAGGCATATGGATATAACAATAAAAAAAAAAAAGAGATGTGAATACACAGCAGAATTATTGATGATGACAGAAAAATATAGAAAGTTTGTGTAGCAAAATTGGGTTGGGTGATGCGTTAGTGTCCGAAAATGTGTTATACATGCATTTTAAGGAGCGTCGAATAATTAATCACTCCAGTTGTAGCTTTGTCTTATTATTCTCTTTTGAAACTTTATTCTACTTTGGCTTTAGAAAAAAGACACAAGAAAGCTATTTCAGGAAACGTGAGGCTTTGATGGAAGGAAAAAACTTTGATGTGGCCAGGAGGAGCAACAAAAGGATATATTGGTGTGGCAAGGAGGAAAAAAAACGTAGCTTAGTGTGGCCAGGAAATAGCAACAAAAGAATACTTTGGTGTGGCCAGGAGAAACAGCAAAAGGATATTTTGGTGTGGCCAGGTAAGGGCAACGATAGGATAACAGTGTGGCCAGGAGATCATAAGGATATTTTGGTGTGGCCTGGAAAGAGCAACGATAGGATGACTTGGTGTAGCTATGAGGAATAACAAAAGGATAGTTTGGTGTGGCCAAGAAAAGGCAATGATACGATAATTTGTTGTGGTCAGGAGGAGCAACAGAAGGGTATTTTGGTGTGGCCAGGAGGGGCAACAGTAGGATAGATTGGTTGGCCTGGAAGGGACCACAAAATGATAGCTTGTTTATGGCCAGGAAGGGAACACAAAACATTAGCTTGATGTGGCCAGGAAGGGCTGGAAATGGGTCGCTTGGTGTGGCCAGGAGGGAACCAGAAAAGGACTGTTTGGTGTGGCCAGAAAGGGACTACGAAAGAACAGCTTGATGTGGTCAGGAAGGAACGGATGGCAAAACGAGTAACCGCTCTACGATGGCACATAGCGCTGCTGTAATCCATCCATATATAAACAAATGTAAATGGTTAATCATTCTTTACATTATATGGAACCGCGTGATCGTCGACTTAAAGAACTGTGAATATTGAAAAAGATCACCATAGTCTCATCCTACGAATTTTTTCTTCTTGTCACCAGTCTTTTCCTTCCTCCACTCCTTTTATTTAATAACTTCTTTAAATACAAATATGGTAGAATATATCAAACTTAATGGCCTCTTGAGGTGCGAGGATGAGCCACAGTCCCTCCTTACTCTCTTGCCAACGAAAGGGAGGTATATTGAGAGTCACAGTACCAGCCTCTAATTCCCCCCATGATCCTCGGTCCTCTACCAGAACGGACTCATTTTTCTTTGCCATTCGTCTGACCAACATTTTTGATCTTCTTGGTTACCTTCCTCCAGTTGAACACCATCTGGCTCCGACCTGTCCTTTAGTAACGCGTGCCCAGCGATGACGCCCCTCCAACCGTAGCCTTTCACTCAAGGTTAACCTTCAGAGAAGACTGCCATAATTCGAAGACCAAGTATGCCCGTTTCACGCCTCGTGGACCTTAATTCTCCGTGTCTTTGACGATGTTTGCTTTATGATGCCTTCTTCCAACTGCCACTGTTTTCCCTCTGCTTACCCACTCTTCTAACTCGACAAATCTTATGACTTTCTGTGGCTGTTTAGATTCATCCCATGAGGCTTTGAAATCCTCTCATCCTGAAGCCAAAGTTCCTTTAATGAATTTCGTTTTCCCCTTGATTCATTGGATGAAATTCTCCCACACAGTTGGTAGGGAAGTTCGTAGCCCCAGATATTTCTTATATGTCCCAGGTTTTATGATCTAGAGCAAATTATCACTCACCTTACCTTATGGTATTATAACTAATACCATAACGTACTCGACTGTTTCATGTGACCACAGCTTCCTAGTTCGGTATTCTCCTCCCCCTCCTCCTCCTCCGGATATTCCTACTAAAACGTCAGCAACGGCAGTCTAATGGTTCTGAATTAACTAATTTCAGATATCTTTTTATTCTACGTACAATAAGTACTTCCATTACATGGGTGAGGCTATGTATGTGCTGACCGTATAGCAGAGGTTATTGTAGCCGGGAATGGAAGCATATATCCCAGGCTACTGTTGCCGGAAATGGAGACATATACGGCTTTTTATCATTGCCTGGAATGGAGGCATATATTCCCTTTCCTGTGGCCCTGAGCAGAGGCATTTCTCTAATTATTGTTGCCGGAAAGAGAGACTTATATCCCTAGTTAATGTGGCCAGGAATGGAAGCATATATCCCCAGTTATTGTTGCTGAGACTGGAGACTTGTATCCAACGGTTGTTGTTGTCGGGAATGGAGACATGTATCCCTGGTTATTTCTTCCGGGAGTGAGGCTTATATCCCTGGTTACTGTTACTAGGAATAAAGGTATATAACCTTGTTATTGCTGCCGGAAATAGAGAATTGTATACCGGTTATTGTTTTCGGGAATGGAAGCATATATCCCCAGCTATTGTTGCCGGGAATGGAGGCTTATATCCACGGGTATCGTGGCCGGGAATAAAGGTATATATCACCGGTTGCTGTTGCTAGGAATATAGGCATATATCCCCATTCATTGTTGCCGGGAATAGAGGCACATATCCCGAGTTATTGTGGCCGGGAATGGAGGCTTATATCCCTGGTTACAACGGCAGAAAATGGAGGCTGTATCCAGGATTATTAGGACCAAGAATGAAGGCCTATATCTCTGTGTAATGTTGCCGAGGATGGAGGAACATATCTCAGGTTATTGTCCCCGAGACTGGAGTTATATATATCAATGGTTATTATTGCCGGAAATAGATACTTATATCACCAATAGTTGTGGCTGAAATGAGGCAAATGTCCCCATTCTTGTGGCTGGGAATAGTGGCTTATATTTTTGTTTTTTTGACGGTAATGGAGGCTTATATCCCTGGTTTTTGCTGCCGGAAATGGAGGCCTATATCCCTTGTTCATGTTGCCGGAAATGGGAGCTTATGTCCCCGGTTACTGTTGCCGGGAATAGAGGATTATATAACCGGTTATTTTTGCTGAAAATGGAGGCATATATCCCTCGTTATTATTATTCGGAATAGAGGCTATATCACAGGTTTTTGTTGCCGGAAATAGAGGTTTATATGTCACGGTTATTGTTGCCGAAAATGAAAGCATATATCTCTGTTTTGGCATAAAAGGAGGTTTATATCCTCGGTTATTGTAGCTGAAAATAAAGGCATACATCCTCGATTATTGTGTTTGGGAATGAAAGCCAGTATCCCTGGTTATAGTTGCCGGGAATGGAAGCATATGGCCTGTATTATTGTGACCGAGAATGGAGGCTTATTTCCTTGCATATTGTGACCGGGAATAAAGGCATATATCACCGGTTATATTGTCCGGAAACTGAGGCTTATATCCATGGCTACCATGGCGGGAATGAAGATTGCATCCACTATTATTATGGAGAGATATGGACTACCATATCGCTTGTTATTGGGGCCGGGTACGGAGGAATATATCCCCTGATATCATTACCAAGAATAGATGCATATATCCCTATTAACTGTGGCCGGAAGTAGGCATATGTAAGTAGTTATTGTGGTCAAGAACGGTTGCTTATATCCATGGTTATTATGGCCCAGACAGAAAGCATTTATATCCGGGTCCTTTTCCCGGGAATGGAAGCATATATCCCCAGTTATTGCTCTGGGTTGTGAAGCTTATATCCCAGTTACTGTTGATGGGAATAAAGGCATATATCCCAGGCTGTTGTTGCCAGGAATGGAAGCTTATATCCGCGTTTATGGTGACCAGGATTAGAAGCTTATACCCCCGATTATTGTTACAGGGATTGTAGGCTTAAGTTCCCGGTTATCGTTGCCGGAAATGTAGGCTTATACCCCTGGTTACTGTTGCCTGGAATGAAGATATATACCACGGCTATTGCTGTTGGAAACAGATGCTTATATCCCCGAATACTGTGGCCAGGAATGGAGACATATATCCCCGTTAACTGTTGCAGGTAATCTAGGTTTATATCCCGATGAATTCTGGCAAGATTGAAGGCCTATATCCCGATATTATTGCCGATAAGAGAGGCATATATCCGCGGTTATTGCTACCGGGAATGAAGGTTTATGTACCCGGTTGTTGTTGCCGGTAATGGAGGCTTATGTTACCAGATAATTTTGCGGAAATGGAGGCTTATTTCCCCGGTTATGTTGTCGAAAATGAAGACTTATATGCCCGGTTATTTTCCCCGAGAAAAGAGACTTATATCCCCAATTATTGTTTTAGGGTATGGAGGCAATGACACCTTAATTGTTGTTGGAGATAGAGGCTTATATCTCCAATTACCTTTACCGGGAATGCTTGCATATGTCCTGCATTATTGTTGCAGCGGAGGCGTATGCTACTGGTCACTGTTGACGAGAAAAAGGCTTATATCTCCAGTAATTTTGGCTGGAAATGAAGGCATAAGTTTCCGGTTATTGTTAACGGGTATAGAGGCATGTATATCTTGGTTGTTGCCGGGAATGACAGTATATGTTTCCGGTTATTGTTGCCGGAATGATTGCATAAATCTCGTGTTATTGATGGCGAGATTGGAAGCTTCTGTCGCCGGTTATTGTTGCCGGGAAAGGAAGCATTCATCCCTCCCTTACTGATCCCTTAATTTTTGTCGGGAATAGAGGCTTCTGTTTTCCGTATATGTTGCTGAGAATGGGTTCATATATTCCATATTACTGTTGCCGAAAATAGAGGCTTATATCGCCGGCTATTGTTGCCGGGAAAAGGCTTACATCTCCGCTTATTTTGGCTGGAAATGAAAGTATTTATCTCCGGATCCTGTTGCCAGGAATGAAGGCATATATCTTAGGCTATTATATCAGGAAATGGAAAATTTTATCCCTAGTTATTAGTGCATGAAATGAAGACTTATTTCCTCGATAATCGTTCCACGCTTATTGTGACCAGGAATGAGGTATATGTCCGCGTTTCTTGTGGCCGGGAAAGGAGAGTACATCCCCGGATACTTTTGTAAGGGAGTGGAGGCATATATCTCGATTTACTGTTGCCGAAAGGGAAGCTTATCTCCACTGTTAGTGTCGCCGGGAACAGAGGCACATGTCCCCGTTTATTGTGGCCATGATTAGAGACTTGTATCTCTGGTTATTGTTGCCGAGAATATGGGTTTATGTTTCCGGTTATTTGTTGCTGGAAATGGAGGCTTATATCCTGGGTTATTGTTGCCGGGAATGGGGGCATATATCTCCTCTTATATCTACTCTTATATCTAAGGAAATGGAGATATATATATCCAAGTTTATTGTTTCCAAGAATGGAGGCATATTTACTCGATTATTGTTTTCGGGAATGGAGGCTTATATTGTTTCTGTGAATGAAGTCTTATATCCCCGGTTATCTTGGCTGAGAATGCAGGAGTATATCTCTGGTTATTGTTGCCGGAAATGGAAGCTTCTATCCCTGGTTAATGTTGCCGTAAATGAATGCTTATATCCCCAGTTATTGTGGCCAGGAATGGAAGTATATATATCTCCTGTTATTGTTGCCGGAAATAGAGGCATATATCCCCAGTTATTGTTGCCGGGAATGGAGGCTTTTATACCCGGTTATTATTGCCGGGAATAAAGGATTATATCCCCTGCTATTTTGGCCGGGAATGGAGGTATATATCACCGCATAGTATTGCATGGAATGGAGGCTTGTATCCCCGGATAATTAGAGCAAAAATGGATATATATATCGCCGGTTATTGTTGCAGGAAATTAAGGTTTATATCTCCAGTTATGGTTGCTAGGAATAAACATTTGTATCCCCGGTTATTGTGGCCGAGAATGGATACTCGTATCTTCCGGTAGTCGCTTTCGGAAATGAAGGCCCATATCTCCGGTTACTGTTGCCGAATATGGAGGCATATATCCCCGCTTATTGTTGCCAGGAATGGAAGTATATATCCCCTGTTGCAGGTGACTTTTATCTCCTGTTATTGTTGCCGGGATAAGAGGCATTTATCCCTTTTTGATATTGCAGGAAATGAAGGCTTATATCCAAGGTTATTGTTACCAGGAACGGCGGCTTATACCCCCGGTTATTGTTTCCATGAATAGAGGCATAAATCCATCGGTTTGTTACCGGGAATTGGGTCTTGTATCCCCGGTTATTGTGGCCAAAATTGAAGGCATATTTTTCTGTTTATTGTTGCCGAGAATGGCAGCATATATCCCCGGTTAATATTGCGGTGACTGGAAGCTTATACCTATGTACTTTATTGTTGCTGGAATTGGAGGCATACATTCACCGTTATTGTTACCGTAAATGAAGGCTTATATCGCTGATTACATTGGTCAAACAAAATTTAAACTTTTTTTTCTCCCACGAACTAAAATAGGAGGACCTTCTTACGTCGAGTTCGAATCTGCTTTTAGAATTTTTCTATTGGGCATGATTTTTAAGTGACAGAGCAATAGAATTTTACAATGTGTATATTACTCATTCATTAATATGCCTGGTATTACATGTTAAAAACTTACCTCTAATATGTAGAAGTGTACGGTTTTCGGTTATATTTGGCCTCAGGAACATCCCTCCTTTGTGTCCAGCAGTAATCTGCCAACATAGAGGGGTTCCACTTTCCTTGGTAACGCTTTTCTATGTCCAAAATGTCCTGGTGAAATCTCTCGCCATGCTCATCACTGACTGCCCCAAGATTTTTCTAGAAGAAGTCTACGTGCGAGTTCAAAAAGTGGATTTTTAGACTCATTTTGCACCCCAGAGTCTTATATGAAGGAAATAGATCTTTTACAACATCACAGTAGGTTTCTGATCTGTGATTCCCCCCAAAAAAATCTTTGCAAAGTCCCTTAAATGACGTCCATGCAGTTTTTCAACTCCATTTAGCTCTTCATCGAACTTTCCATCTCGAAGCAGTTCCCTGATCTGTGGTCCTACAAAAATACCCTCCTTGATTTTTGCATCACTGATTCCGGGGAATCTTTTCCTCAAATATGTGAATCCGTGGCCAGTTTCGTCCATACCTCTGACGAAGTTCTTCATCAGCCCGAGCTTAATGTGCAAAGGAGGCAGATGAATTTTCTCAGAACCAACAAGAGGAGGATTGATGACATTCTTCTTCTATGGGGTCAGTGATGTTCGTTTTGGTCCCACTCAGAGGGGAAACAACAGAACTTCCTGTAACCAAATTGCATTCCAAGTAGAATTGCCTCAACCTTTAGGTCACCACATACATTCCACTTAAAGTCTCCATACTTGATATTTTCCAAAAGAAGCTTCATGTTGTCATACGATTCCTTAATGTTAGCTGCATGAGCAAGAGGAACTGAGGGGAACTTACTGTGTTTCCACTGTGGAGCAGAACCGCTTTCAAACTTACTTTTGATGAGTCAAGAAACAAGCGCCACTCATTTGTGCTATATTCGTGGCTAAGTGCCTCCATAACAGAACGAATATCATTGCAAAACACCACACCATCTTCAAGGGAGAAAAAATCTTTGAAAACGGAATGGCGATCACGATAAAAACAAAGATTCCAGCCCTTAAACCTGAAACCCAAAAGTTGGCTTGCTTCTTAGACAAATCTAAATCGCGGACGAGATCATTGACATCTTGTCTCAGCAAATGTGGTTCACTTGAAGAACAGCTTGCTGCAAGTGTTGGATCCATACAGTCCTCTACTTGGTCTACTTTCTCATCACCAGACTCATCGTCACTCCATGTCATGTTTCTTGGAGGCTCTGGCTCAAGTAATACCTGACTGTGAGGTACTGGCCTCATAGCAGATGGTAAATTAGGATATTCAACTGTAAGCTTGGATTTTGATGTTATACCAGAAGTAGCAATCCGAAGCGTAAAATTTGGATTCTCTGCAAACCATGGGATTGGCAAAAGGCATACGGCGTGAACCTTTTGCCCTTGCTGTGAGAAACCTGACACACGTGACGCAACAAATTTGGGAGGCCCAACTTTTATCCTGGTCACGCACTTTACAACCAAAGTAATGCTCATAGCATTTTTTAATGAGGGGTGTAAAAGAACGTTTTTGCGATATGAATGTCTATTCACCGCAGATTTAGCAGAAAGAATTCGAACTATTTACACAGTTTCTCTGCATTATAATAGTGGATAGGGTATGAGCACAACACTTGAATACACAAAAGCACAATCTGTTAACAGAGTGGAAAAGACACTGTTTACACATTGAGTTCTAGCCTGCAACTGACGGAGAACTGCTACTCAGAAGTGGACACTGTTTGAATGCCCCAACATTTCCAGTCGTGTTTCTGCAGGCCCCTAGTGACTCATTTATCTAGGCGTGTGCTTTCAAAAAGAAGCTATTGCACTTCACAAACAATGTAAATGGCTGTTTATTAATTTTTTTGTTTCAGATGCTCCGTAGAGCACTGTACATAATGATATGCGAGTATGCTGGAACAAAAAACTATGAGTGATAGAGAAACTCTGAAGTTCTTTGGATTCAGCTTGCAAAGATACATAAGAAACAGATTTCTTTTTCTATAGGACAAAATCTTTATTGACCAGTGTTATTGTTGCTAGTAATGGAGGAATGTATCCCTGGTTATTGTGGCCGAGAATGGAGGCCTATATCCCTTGTTCTTGTTGCTGGGAATGAGGCTTATATCCCGGTTATTGTCGTTGGTAAAGAATGGAAATATCCTCGGTTATTGTGGCCGAGAATAGAGGCTTATACGCCCAGTTATTGTTGCCAGGAATGAAGGCAAATATCCCATGTTATTGTGACAGGGAATGGAGATATATATCACTGGTTGCAATACATATCGCTAATGTCAACATACTTGTTGCAGACTGAAAAGAAAAAGATTAACAGTGAAACAAGAACATCAAAATAGGTTCATAGATCATATCTCTGACTGGTACAAAGATTATGAGCCCACAAATGTACACGCATTTAAAGTCAATCTTGAAACTTCTGTAAACAACTTCTTTACGCATGGTGATCTATCGTCAGAGAGTAGAAAGAACGCCCCTCATAATAGACCACACCAGTACAATAAATGACCCCGAGCTGAAACAGCTCAAATCTATAGTTAGGCAAATAAGTAAAGGTTATAGACAACTTCGAACACCCAAAATGCTAAAACTATTTTAAGCATCTCTTGCAGCAGCGAGGGAACGAATGACTGAACTCAGGTAGAATGACTGGGAACAGTTTGTCAGTGGACTAATTAACCACACTCCCTTAAGCCAAACCTGAAATGTAATTAACAGAATCAATGGAAAGAAAAATAAACAAGTATCCCATCCCAACCGGCTGCAGAAGGCTACCGAATTAATCATGAAATGGGCTCATACTTCTAATTATAACATGCTGCCACCTAGGACTAGGGATGTTTTGTACAACAAATCTAGAGAGAGAATTCTTACCCAATTCATGCTAAACAAGCAACATGACGGATGTGATGTGCCATTCACAGAGTTTGAATTTGATGCGGCTCTAATCAGGTGCAGGAGCGCTGCCCCTGGGGATGATGGTATCACTTACGACATCATTAGACTTGTAAGACGTGTACCTGGTAATCCACTATTAAAGCGGTGTGATATGAGTTATGCCACAGGTCATCTACCCTCCTCATGGACCAACAGCCTAAATGTACCAATGTCTAAACACAATCAACCTGATGAATTTTGCCCCATCTCCCTGACGAGTTGCCTGTGCAAAACTTTTGAGAGGAAGGTGCTCAACAGACTCCTACACAATATCAAAGAACATATGTCACCTAGTATTAATGGCTTTACACATGGCAAAAGTGTGCACAACTGCATCACTACTTTCCTAACAGTTCATGGGGACAGAAGGCATAAATACACCACTTTTCATGACCTAAAATTTGCATTTGATTTTGTCAATAGGCAAGTTATCCAATACGAGTTAGCAAAAATGGATAAAGGTGGCCGGCTCCTGAACTGCATACTTGGCTATCTCTCCAATGGAAAGTCAGCTGTGCTGTATCAAGGCTACAAAAGCGAAGTTAAAGACATGCTACTTGGCACTCCCAAGGGGGAGTACTTAGCCCCACTTTGTTCGATGTACTTATCAATGCACTACTGAAATCGATTTTTCAGTGTCCCAGTAATATCACTATTAGTTATGCTGATGACATTCTTGTACATACCAAAACATATCGTGTAATGCAAACTATTCTTAACTGCATACACACAGCCTGTGAAAGCCTTGGCTTCATCATATCTGCAGATAAAACTAAGATCTTCAATAAACGAATTGGTAACGGCCGGAGCAGACCATTTAAGTCGACAATTGGTGGAAACCCGATTGACTATGTCTCCTTTAAATATCTTGATGTCCCAGTTCCGTGTGCTGCAGCTAGTGTGAAAAAACTAAATCGACAATACACAGATAGCTCAAGAGATCTTAGAGCTGTTGCAGGGTACAACCCTAATTATGGAGCAAATATCAGAATTGTTATAATGATGTACCTCGCGTATATTAGGTCTCTAATAGATTACCATGCACCAGTCTTGGTCACAGCAAAGGCATCAACAGACTTGAAAAAATGCAAAAACGAAGCCTTAAGAATCATACTTGGTTTCCCGAAGTCTACTAAAATACTCAACATGCAGAAAGAACTTAGTATCCCCAGCACTGAAGACAGAATAGTTGAAATCAATCTTATGATAGAACTGAAAATTCTGCATGGTGATCCAGATAGTGTTGCTTCTAAAGAATTGTTAAGCCATATATGCCATGGCACAAGTGAATCTAAATGGATCCAAATAACAGCCAACCACATGGCAATATCTGAAGTACATAATTTGTATAATATTAGGAAGCAGCAATATTTCCTGCCTCCCTGGCAGATAACTCCCTTTGACGTCAATACACCTACTTATCTCCCCAAGAATCTATTTACTTATAATCTTCACCTTCAACACTTAGCCAAAACCAGTGCTATGGAACATATACAGAAACTGCAGACTAACAATAACATAGCCCAGTGCATCTATGCTGACGGTTCTCGCGACTCTGCCACTGGGAGGGCAGGCAGTGCTGCCATTGTGATTCAGCCCAATGGCAATCGACTAGATAAAAATGTTAGAATAAACAACTGGGCGTCTATTCTATAAACTGAACTGTTTGCCATACTTATCGCTCTTGACACGTAGAAAGCTCTGCTACTGACAGTTTAGTTATCTCTGATTGTTTATCTTCACTACTTGCACTTAACGTTAACCCGAAGATCAGAATGTAACAAGCTTGTCTCTGAAGCCAGACACAAATACGTAGACATTATTGCTCAAGGGATTCAAATCAAATTGTTATGGATTGCCTCATATATATAGGCCTCCGTGAGCATGACAAGCTGATGCTTTAGCCAAACTTGCACGTAAAGGTGATGTTGAAAACAACATTGGGTTGTCAATTAGAAGCCTCAGAACTGCATTTAGAAAGGAACTAACTGACCTCTTTGAAACAAGAAGACGAGTTCAGATAAGCACAAGTAGAAACATTTTCCATCACAGTGAAGTGTGTAAAGTAAAACATGTATATGAAGAAAATATTAAGATCAGCAGATTACATGGTGTAACTGCTAGACTAAGGCTAGGCTATAGGTACTACTGGCGCTTTGGCCTGTCAGATGTTAATCATGTAGATTGTAATGTTTGTGGTCAAAGATTTGGACACAAACTAGAACACTATGTCTTAGAATATGAAAAAAAAAAATAGAGCCGTTTAGGGATAGATCTAAACAAACCCTACAAGAAATGTCACAACACCTTATTGTTAATAACAAGATACCTGAAATGTTAAATTTGTATCCACTTTTTGCATCTAGTAAGTAGAACTTAACATAAGAAACTATGTAACTAGGTAATGCATGTAATATCAACCCAATGGGGTCTCACTAAGACCCTTCGTTACCCCTATAATCCTTTTGCGCTACCGCTCACAGGATGAGTATGGGTTGCACAACAAATTTGCCGGGTTCCAGGCACAAATCATCATGCCCTCCCCGACTCCCTGTCGTAATACGGCCGAGAGCATCTGAGAGAAGGGTAAATGAAAGATAATGCCGTGTTGTGTATCAAATATACGGTAGATTAACGGCAGTTATATGGCAACCTGTGTTGCAAGCCGTCATCATCGAGCAGTAAATCGTGTTCCGGGGAAACGCATCTGTTGCATGCTGATGTCTGCACGCGTCACCTCCATTGCATGACCCTAATGTAGATGCTTATCGACGGTAGATAGATGGTAGGCCGTCTCCATTGGTAATTATCTATTGTAGATTGAGGGTAGGCCGTCTTCAGTTATAGACTGTAGATAAGCAGTAGACCGTCTACAGTGTTAACGGTCGATGGTAGACAGGTGGTATGCCGTCTGTAGTGGTTAATATCGATAGTAGACAGGTGATGGGTCGTCTGTAGTGGTTGTAGAGAACCAAGGTCACCTTAATGACGTCGCCTAAGAGCGGCGCTTTATAGGGAAAAAGGGTCAGGTCATCTATAATTACAGCAGCAGCTTTTGACCTGCTACAGCCGACACCGAGTGTGAGTGTCAGGGATTAACGCTGCAGGTTCAGATGTGTAGGATGGGTCGCCAAACACTTTCTTCTGGGGATTGCTAGGTCAGGTGAGGACACAGGCTGTCACCCAGTCAATGGCGACGTCATTAAGATGACCTTGGGTTACTACACGGTAATCATCGACGGTAGACAGGTGGTGCACCGTCTGTAGTGGTAATTATTGACGGTAGACAGGTGGTGGGCCGTCTGTAGTGGTAATTATTGACGGTAGACAGATGGTGGGCCGTCTGTAGTGGTAATTATTGACGGTAGACAGGTGGTGGGCCGTCTGTAGTGGTAATTATTGACGGTAGACATGGTGGGCCGTCTACAGTGGTAATTATTGACGGTAGACAGGTGGTGGGCCGTCTGTAGTTGTACTTATTGACGGTGGACAGATGGTGGGCCGCCTACAGTGGTAATTAAGGACAATAGACAGATGGTGGGTCGTCTGTAGTGGTAATTATGGACAACAGACAAATGGTGGGCCGTCTGTAGTGGTAATTATGTAGGTAGACAGGTGGTGGACCGTCTGTAGTAATTATGGACGGTAGACAGATGGTGGGCCGTCTGTAGTGGTAATTATGTAGGTAGACAGGTGGTGGACCGTCTGTAGTGGTAATTATGGACGATGGACAGATGGTGGGCCGTCTGTAGTGGTAAATGTTTGACGGCAGACAGATAGTGGACAGTCTGTAGTGGTAAATGTTTGACGGTAGACAGGTGGTGGGCCGTCTGTAGTGGTAAATGTTTGACGGTAGACAGATCGTGGACATTCTGTGGTGGTAAATGTTTGACGGTAGACAGGTGGTGGACCGTCTGTAGTGGTAATCATTGACGGTAGACAGATGGTGGGTCGTCGTAGTGGTTTTTATGGACGGTAGACAGGTGGTGGGTCGTCTGTAGCGGTAATTATGGACGGTAGACTGATGAAAGGGGGGAGGTCAGCGTGTAACTGAATGAATGATACATATAGACTTGAACAGCTGTATAGAATATGAGATGTAACAGTGCGTATAACGGGGGGAGGGGGACCGTGTGTTGGCAGCAGTAGTAGTAATAGCAGGGGCAGTAACGGTAACAGCGGCTACAATAGTAAGAACGATATCGGGAGTAACAGGAACTGTTGCAAGAGGAAAAGTGACGAAAAGGATAACGGAAAGTAACAGTGACAGTAGCAACAGGAGGAAATATAACACAAAGATCAACAGTACTGAGAATACTATAACAGCATCACCGGCAACAATAAGACCAACGGTGATGGCAACAGGAACAAGATTAGCATTAGTTAGAAACGGAAGCAGCATTAGTCAGCAGCAACAGCGATATTAACGGGACCAACGAAATGACATTAGCAACGGAGATGAAAACAAAAAAAAAAACAGTAACACCAGCAGCAGACAAAACAGAATAAACGCCGGTAACTAGACCATCAACGGTATCACAACAGGAAGAGTAACGGAGGAAGCGTCAGTCAGCAAATAGCGTAAGTCACGTTAACAGGAGCAGCAGTCGTAACAGGAGCCGAGCAACAGATTGCGTGACGGTAACATGTAACAGTCACAAGGTAGAGTAGATATTATCAATATGTGCCGTTACGTACGTCACGCTGTGGGGCCCCCTCCTCCCCCGCCCACTGACCCAACCCCAACTCTCTCTCTCTCTCTCTCTCTCTCTCTCTCTCTCTCTCTCTCGTATCTATGGAAAGAGGTTGGGGGGGGGGGGGGGGGGGGAAGATGTGTCTAGTTCGCATCCACGAGAACGCCCTTGCGTGTAATATGCCTGACCTTTGACCTCGCCCACACAAGGTTCAGGGTCCCAGGTCGGGGCTGTCGTATCCCTAAGGAGGCTGCTTGAGGTCATAGAAGAGGTCAGAAGTTCAGAGATTCATGCGATAACAAAAGACACATCCAGAGGCTATAAAAAAGAATTTACTTTTTCTCTACGTAAGGAGCCGTAAATAATGTCAGGCGTGGACTTGAAGCGAAGAATGTATTCATTTTGTCCTTTAATTGTCTAGGAAGCTGCTCTCCACCACCCGAATGGATGGAACCCTCCATATGTTGACAATCCTGATGAGAAAAAAATTAATGCTTTACCTCGGTCGGGTTTGTATCCGAGACTACTATTGACATCGGATGAATCAAGCCTTAAGTTGCTTGATGTTAGGGCGATATTACGAGAGTTTGATAATTCTAATAATTTGTATCGACTCATTAAATCACCTCTGCACCTTATCCTTTCGAAAGGCGAGAATCCACCTCTTGACCTGTAAAGTGTGAGGATCATTTCCTTCAAGTTATCTTCCAGAATGCTATCTGGATATATACCCTTTCAACAAATCCCTTTTACTGCTTCCATTTATAATATGCCATTCTTATAGACATATTGAATGAGAGTTAGAGAAAACAAGACAAGAACGTGAGCATAAATATTGGACAGTGAAATGAATGTAATCTTAATGTTCGAGAAATATACTCTTCATGATGCTTGGATTTTGTATTTGTGTTACCGCCATTTTCTAACCTGAAAGGTATTATACCTAATTGTCTTCAAATGTTTTTGACATTTTGTATAAATACTTAGCTTTTTAATTCTTTATAGAAGTTCTAAAGTCAGGAATAAGTTAATTAAATCAGAACCAGATGAATTTATCATATAGAATTTTGTTAGTTGACCGATAGTTTTTTCCTGTGTAAACACGGCATGTGACACAACTTACATTTGTAATATATGCCGTGATTATACGACTTAAGAGAGATGAAATGCATTTAGATAATAATTTAAATGATTATCATACATGTATTTCAACATGTAGTTCACTAAAAGTACATTTCTGAAAAAATATAACTTTTTAAAAGATGTTCAACTGACACCGTCATTTCTTTTAGTAGCGGACGGACGAACGAACGTGACTTCGGCCTGATCAAGGGACTGTAAATTTCCCTATATTTGCTTGTCGCGTCTATTTGTCAGACTTTTGTGTCATGCACTAGAGTTGTCAAGATGTCCAGATCGTATCAACGGCCAGAGAATGCCCTTAAAAGGGCTAGCGGTGAGTATTCTCGGGAAATATTGTGATATATCGAGGCCATGTTTATAAGTGGGACCAGCTGGCGCAACCTCCCGAAGAATGTGATGTGATTGACGATAGAATGATCCATCTTCATAGGGAGACTCCACCCGCCCTTACAGAGTGTAGAGAGTATAAATTCGTCTTGCTGGGAACTAAGTCGAGAATGGGCTCAGGGATTTCATGGGTCAGCTGTTTGTGGTCCAGCTGCCTCGGCTGTGCTCACAACCAAAACATGATGCCTGCCGGGGTGCGTTCCTTTTGAGTTTCTTCGCATTACTTATAGTCACATCGTTTCTCTCATGTCCCATGATACTAAAGTAATAGTCTGGGAAGAAGTTTGTGTACTGTTTCGTGTTTGGATGGGTATTTGTTACAATTTCTTTTCACATCTTCGTTATGCAAATCCTGTGATTTCATGACCCCTGATTTCATGACCCCTAGCAGGAAGGGTACCATGGCAGATCTGTATTGATAGTACGCTACTTCTTAAGTAGTGCAGTGTTGATAAGATTTTTTTTTTAACTATGGGTACCTTCTAGTACATAATAGGGAGACTCGGGCAATACACTGCCTGGAAGTGCATTTGGAAATTTGAAAAGTAAATTTCTAAGGAATGAAATAGGCATACTGGAGTTAAGTGATGGTGTTCAGAGGTTACTCATTGTCAACAATGAAAGTAAAAAGAATCTTTATTTTTCAGACTGTAAAGAATAAACATTCATTAGACATCTTAAGAATGTACATTGAAGTGTAACATAAGTGATCTCTTATGCAATTTTTTTTTTATCTTTTCAGAATTCATTGATGTTGGGAAACCCAACAGGGCCCTGGAGGTCCTTTATGAAGTCATCAAAAGAGGGAAGATGCGCAACACTTATTCGGAGAAGCTACTCGAACCCATAATGTTTAAGTATCTCGAGTTATGTGTTGACCTCAAAAAGTCTCATCTGGCCAAGGAAGGTCTTTACCAATACCGAAATATTTTCCAAAGTGTAAGTGTTGCTGAACATTCACATATGGATACATAGTAACCCTAACTGTGTTGAGAGTTGAGCAAGCAGTATCAAACTAAGGAACAAGTGAAATGATTTTATGGGGAATCTTTAGTTGCTAATGGTAGTATGTGTTTGGTGCTAGGAACTAAGCAGAGCCCCATGATATTATTCTATATTATACTTTGATATCATTCTATATTGTATTTAATTCAATGCTCTTTTAAAAAACTCTTGTTTTTATTTCATTAAATGTATTATGAGGACCACATTGGGAATTAATATATGTAACTATGTACTATCCTCAGTGATATTAAAAGGTGTTTTAGCAGATAATCTCGTGTCAGATCAGTTTATTCTAGTTTTTATGTAAATGTCTCCCTTCAATCATTGTGTGTAGGGTTGGCAAATGAGTTTGATTCTGGTCTCATTTTTGTGTAATATTCGTATAGGTTGATGACTTTCAGAAAAACGTTACAAGTGTATGGCTTGATACATTGTGTTATAGGTTTGGGTTAATAGTTACTTGCATTTCTTCTTTATATTTTTTATGCCAGACATACAGCTTGCTTTGGTTAACCCTTTCATTCTGTAGATTGATTTATTTTGCATTCCCCTCAGTATAAGGTTTTTTGAAAAGTATCAAAATTGAAAAAGAAAAGGACTGCCTTATGAATTAATTCAACATAATAAGGAGTGATATAAAACATCAAAATAGGAAAAACATTCCGCTATAATGTCTATGAATTACTTTGTAGGTTTTGAGCTCATTTATACCATTATGGATTGACATCACAGGGCCCAAATAAAACTTCATGGTCATTTTCATCATGTCTTTAAACCACTACTAAAATCAAAACTACACATTAGTCTTCCCATGTTGTTTTAGTTGTGGCTGCTAGACACATGAATATCACTGTAGCAGTTGCCAGATGCAGTGTCTGATGATTCTTTCCCCCCACACTGAAATTAGGTTTATTTGCAGCTGCAAAATTTTTGAGAGAATTGTTACTGATGGTTGGGTTTGGAGGTTTATAGGATAGGTTCAAAGCAGACTTTCAACCTCTCATCCTATTAACCAGTACACTGATAATTCTACTCCATACATCCCAACTATTTTTTTATTCCAAAGTACTTATTTTTTCTTGCACTAACTTGGAGTGGAGAAATAGTAACTTTGATAAATTCACTTGTACAGAAATGCAATTTCTAAGTATGATTGTCTCATTTGTTTCCCTCAGTTGAATTTTAAAAAGTATGATTGTCTCATTTGTTTCCCTCAGTTGAATTTCAAAACACTGAAAGTCATCCATGCTGTAAGATATGAATGATCATTATAGAAACTGCTTTCCAAAAGCTAGAGGTATTATTTTGGCAACTTTTCATTTAAATTGTTGGCATGTGTCCCAGGTCTTAAGGCCTGGACCCATGGCATACACCTGGCTGCTACCTCCCATAGTTTGTGTGAAGAACACCCATCTTAGAATGTATGGATATGATACCTCCTTTCCTCAAACATCAGAGCTTTAGAATTTTACTTTTGTTTTCCCGTTTCCTTTGACCCACCTTTAAGGCTCAGTCTAGAAACAGAAACACCAAAGGAGCTGTAATAAATCTCCTCCATATTCTTTCACTCTTGCTTTTAATTTTTCATTCATTTTATATCACCACAATTAGGGCATGTTATTGCTTATTCCATGTCAGCTAGTATGAAATATCTATTTAAGGGTAGCATAAGAAACACTAGGTATTTGACTGGTAGTTGTAAAGTATAAAATTCTCTTCCCCAAAGGTAAATGTGTCATCCTTGGAGACTGTAGTGCGTCACTACTTATCACTGGCAGATGAACGTACAGAAGCAGCCCGTAAAGAGAGCCACCAAGCTGTAGTGGACATTGATGACTTAGACAATCTAGCAACACCTGAAGAAATCCTTTTGTCTGCTGTGTCAGGAGAGGATGCTCAGGTTTGTTACTGAAGGCTTGCGATGTTTAATAACTCCCTTTTATTGGTCCTTTACGTTTTAGATTGTTTAGTCAGACATATTTTCAAACGAAAAATGTAGCTTTTTCATGCATTGTTTGTAATTTTTTATTTTGCTGATGAATATATGATTTTTTTGCTTCAGAGCACCTGAATTGTTTGATATTTATTACAATCTTCACACAGGACCGTAGTGACAGAACAATTTTGACCCCTTGGGTCAAATTCCTATGGGAGAGTTACCGCCAGTGTTTGGAACTGTTGCGCACCAATTCACGTGTTGAGCGATTGTACCATGACATTGCCAAGCAGGTATGGATTTTTATTTTTAGCTTTATTACGCAGAAATTTTCATTAGGACAACCCAGTATACTGTTGTTTGGCATGTACTCTCTGCCACAGGAGTCCACAAGCATGTACCTAGTATGTTTAAATGAACTGAACTGGTAAACTTTATGGGGAGGAGTAAGGGTACGTGGAACTTATTATGACGTGAATTGTTAAATGTCAGGTGCAAATGTCTCATTTCAAGAGACATGTTTTTGACTTTCTGAAAAACATATAAATACTTTCCCTGTTTGTTTTTCCCCCTTTCTCAATTCTCTCTATATTTCAAATAGGGCTCGGCCTTGATGTGGACTTTTGTCCGTGACTGGAGCCTTCAACATAAAAAAAAAATATTATTAGGGTAAGCACTAATGACTTCTGTAATCTGATCTGAGGCAATTACAGACGTTTAAAGTCAGCGATGTCACTGGCCAGAAAAGGATAAGTGAAAATAGGGAGACTAGGAGGAGAAGTAGTAGAGGGAGAAAGTCACAAGACATTACTCTTTGCCCATAAATGTTGCATGTTCTTTTTTGACACAGTTTCTGTGTTTATATTTAATTACACTGCATACAGAATCCTGCGTGAACTATCACAGGAGACACTTGTTGATAAAGTGTCATCTAATATAGTGTGCAATGATTGACAGCTGCTGTACGACAACAGCAGTTAGCAGCACCACAAAATATATGTTGATTAACATTCATGGGTGTTTTTTTACATGCCTGTTTATTATAAAGTATACAAATCATACTACCAGACCTGTCTGCAAGAACAATTTAATTGTTTTATTAGTGGCCATTTATGTAACAGTTTACATCACTTTATTATTTTCCATGCTCTCTCTCTCTCTCTCTCTCTCTCTCTCTCTCTCTCTCTCTCTCTCTCTCTCTCTCCTTATATTGTTACCATCTCAGTTGACATAAACATACTACAGTCACTGTACGCTAAGTTGGCCTAGAAGCCATGCCCCACTTCCATAGCTAAGGTAGTTGATTGGTTCATATACAGTGTTCATGTGGCAATCCATTTATTCACACTGTGTTCACAGTTTATAATCAGACATGTTCTGTATAATAGTTAGAAATTGGGAACATAAAAATTTTAATGATTTTTAAGGTATTAGCACATTAGAGAGGATGTTAAAATTATTAAACATGTATCACAGACGGTCGAAGTCAAGGACAACATTGTTTTCAAATGAAGCCTCTTTGTAATTTTTTTGTTTTATTGCAAATATGAAGTGCTAATGCCTTAAAACCATTTAAACTTTCATGTTTCCAATTTTTAACATTATTATTCATAAGAACATGTCTGCTTATAAACTGTGAACACACTTAGTGTGAATAAATCAGTAGTGACACAAACACTGTACATGAACCAATCAGCTACCTTAACTGTGGAAGAGGGGCATGGCTTCAGGGCCAACTTTTCGCAAAACGACTATAGATATGCACTTCTGAATTCCTGTGGCAAGTGTACATGCATAATGTGACAATATAGTAATCTTATCTCATTATGCTGAGATCCCTTAATTAAAATGTGTTTTTAATATTACTGAAACTTTGGACAGTATGACCAAATGGATGATTATGCAAGTGATTAATGGTTCACAATCTGAAAACATTATCAAATTGAAGAATATAAAGTTCCAGCAGATTCATACACCTCAAAAATGTTTCAGTAGACTTATACAAATATTTTCATTCATTTGTATGTGGCTCTGTCTATTGCTTAGGCATACAGTGTTTGGGTTGTGTTCATTTATGTATGTTTGAATCATTTGGCAAGGACATTTCCCGTATACACACCAACTTCCATATCTCTCAAATCAAGTATTATTTTAGGAGTTGCTAAGTGAACTGTTGTACCTTTTACTGGAAAAAAAATAGATCATGGAAAAGACTAGGTCCTTTCTGTTAAATGATTAGGATTGGGGAAACATTTTAAGGTTACTTTGCCAACAGTACTGTAGCTTAGCTCCCTCAAGAGTCCAGTTTATAGTGTTTAGATCTTGCTAATAGTTTAGTTTTAGATTTTCTCCATTTCATTCATTTGAAGAATTGATACATTTCTAATCAAGGTTCAAGCCAACATTTTTCCCATTGGTGTCAGACAGTACCAGGATATTGATAAGCAAGAATTCATCACGGTTGCTACATATTTCTGATATGTAATGATTTACCAAGTGGGTAGTAAAGAGTGGATGTTCTCCAGCTTCAGTGATATCCCTAAGATTGCACTGATAAGGAAACTGAAGAAATCAGGGAAGTAAAATTATGTGTGAGAGAGAATAACGATTAAAAGTGTTTTTAAAGGTTGTAGATTTATTTATTATACTTGATTGCTGTTTCCCGCGTCAGCAAGGTAGCGCCGGGAAACAGACGTAGAAAGGCTCATTCAACCACATGAACACACATATACATACATGCACATATATATACATACCAACATATACATATATACATACATATATGTACACCCTGCCCCACAGGAAATAGCATCGTCGCCCCCTGCGCCAGCAAGGTAGCACCAGGAGACATACGAAACGGCCACATTCGCTCACACTCAGTCTCTAGCTGTCATGTGTAAATGCACTGAAACCACAGCTCCCTATCCACATCCAGGCCCCACAGACCTTTCCATGGTTTAAAGGTTGTATGTGGTACTAATTTTGAACTGTATGCAGGTCTAAGAAGCAGGACACAAACACACCTCTACGCCAGTGCCATGTATAAGCCACTTAAACTCTCGTTAGTTATAAGCTGAGTCCAGTGCCATGTATAAGCCACTTAAACTCTTGTTAGTTATAAACTTGAGTAACAGTAAAAACAGAAGAACTAAGCTACTAAAAATTAAAAGTTGCCTACATCTTTTAAGATTTGTTTCAGATTGTTAATACAGTAAATGAATAACTGGGAAATGGAAAGGAATGGTTAAAAAAAAGATTTAAGTTCCCAGCAAGATTGGATGGCCCTAAATCTAGATTGTGGACAGGTTTTAGAAGAGTTACACAGTATTTATCACATATTGTCATGCTCGAGGTTCATACCATCATGCTCAAGAGTCGTACCATCGTGCTCATGGGTGGGGTTAACTGGCACAGGGATGTGCATGAGTGACTGCTGCCAGCTTGAAGGAAGGCTCAAGTTGTAGAGTAATGACCCCTGCAAATTTTAGATATACCCCTCTGTCAACACTTTCTTGTTAAAGTGGTGCCCAGAACCATCTTACTTTCTACATGTTAAGATTGCTGGTCTAACTTTCTGTCTCATCAGAATGAGACTGCCGGGCTGGTCCTACCATCCTCTTACATGCACCGTACACCCAATCGTACCTTGCTTATTTTCACATAAATACTCTTACCAACCCCTTTCTACTCAAAGCACTATTGTTTTAGAGTCCATCAAATCTCAGGCCTTTAGGCCCCAGCATAATGGAGTGATAAGAATCTCTGGGTTTGCACCTGAATCTAATGCCAGTGAGAGGAGGGGTTCAGACAGTAGTAGTACTGCCCCCTCCATAACCTTTCCATCTCTGTTAGACCTTCGTCTCTTTCTATTCACTCTACTAACATTCATGATCTCTTTAGTAACCTCTCTTCTGTTGAACTCCAGTTGTCTAGTACCTATCCAAATATTTGACATCTGTCAGAGATATAGCTGTCTAATGATGTTCCACTAGTCCTGTTTTTGATATCCACCCATAATATCCACACATGATTCTGGTTCAAAGGTGGTGTTCATGCTTATTCCAACATCAGCACACCTGTTGCACACATCAAGGACCTTGAGTCCCCATACTTTGTTTGGTCTCAAGGTCTGTCTCCCATCTACTACACTTTTCCTGCTTCGCCAGTTGCTCTACTAATTCTACAAATTTTATGTCTGTCTCCCATCTACTACACTTTTCATGTTTCGCCAGTTGCTCTACTAATTCTACAAATTTTATATCTTTGACTGTCTAAACTTCTGCCATGAGACTGTGACATCCTCTCACCCGCAATCCAAGATCCTCTGTTTCGGTGATTTCAACATTCGCCATTGGGAATGGTTGAATTCCTCCCATACATATGATGGAGGGATTGAAGCCCTCACATTCTCCGTTCTTAATGATGTAGAGGAAATTTTCTCCCACCCTACCCATATACTTGACTGGTGTGACCACTCTCCTAATATTCTGAATCTGTTTTTCACCTTTAGTCCTTCCCGCAGTAACTACACAATCCCCCCCCCCCCCAATATTTCATTTGATCGCTCTCTCATAAATGTATCTATTTTAACAGCACCTTCCCCTCCAAGACTACCTCTTCCATTCTATGGTTCTGTTGTTCCTGTTCTGAGGACATTCGGGCAAGGGATCAGGCCTATCAAGCCTAGAAAACCTCTCTTTCATGTGACTTCCATTCAGCTTTTATTGCTGTCTATAATCATTCCAAGTACGTTATCCATGAGGCAAAGCATTCCTTTATTCGAAGGAAGTGTGATAACCTGTCCTTGTCATCCAATCTGATGGTCCTATCGCTGTCTCTCTGTAGACTAAGCAATTCTCTTTGGTTCCCGTTTCTCCCTTAATTCCACCTAACCCCCTGATGCTGCCCTTACTAAACCCATGCCCCTGTTTGTAATTTCTTCGTACTGTCCGAAAAGCGCTTCTCTCTTTGGACACAAGCAAGGTTTATGATCCTGATGACATCCATCCCCATGCGTGGAAATAGTGTGCCTCATGAAGTTGCAACTTTCACCTTTGGTTGCTCATCTGTCCCTTTTCTGTTTAAAGACTAGAACTTTTCCTTCTTCTTGGAAGCATGCATTGTTACATCTCACCCCTAAGAAGTTACTGTTTTGGTCCTTCTAATTATTGTTCTATTGCTTTGATGTCTACCATTTCCAAAGTCTTTGAATCTCTCCTCAACTCCCATATCCTTAGACATCTTGGATTTCACAGCCTTCTCTTTGATCACTTGTATGGCTTCCATAAGGCAAGTTCCACTGGTGATGTTCTTTCCTGTCTTACTAATGTCTGGTAAACATTGCTGAAACATTTTGGAGAGTCTTGTGAAGTTGTCCTTGACATATCCAAAGTTTTTGACAGGTTGTGGCATTGGGGTCTCATCTCGTGTGAACTCCCCTCTTTTGTCTTCCTTTACTGACTTTGCTCTTTCATATCTAGCTTCCTTTCCTGCCTGATCTGTCTGTGGTTGTTGATATATCAGCCTTCCCCAGTTTCTTCATCAGAAGTGGTATTCCACAAGGATTTGTCCTGTCCACTACACTTTTTTCCCCTTTATCAATGATTTCTTCTCTTCCACAAATGACCAAATGCACATATACGCCGATGATTCAACAATGCATTCGTCCACATCCTTCAGTTCTGTTCCTTCTTGTCTCACTCAAGCTCAATCTTGTCTTGACATAGTTTGCTCAGTAAACTCAGACTTGGATAGGATACATGGGGGGTTGACGAATTTAGTAAAGTTTGATGCCTCCAGGACCCAGTTTCTACCCATCTCTCAGTCGAAGCTCCTCGCACCTCCATCCCTCCTTTAACGATTCTGTAATTCTACCTGATTCAGTGAGCATTATAAACTCTCCCAAGCAAACTACAAAACTTGGCCCTGTAGCCTCATGCTACAGTATAGGTTCACTTTCCCACCATAGGTATTACTTTCTTTTTTGCTCCTGAGAGCTGGCTGCTTGTGTGCCCCCACCACTGGCTAGACCACACAGTACTCGGCAAACTGCTGCATCACATTATTACTGTGTCCATTGGCAACTCGAGGATAACTGTTTTTTTCCTACACCTGAAAGCTTTGGAACTCTACCTTTTTATGTCTTTTCCAATAACTGTGACCTGGCACAGTTTAAAAGACAGGTATTCACATCCTCCGAAATTCATAAGTACTTTCCCGTGTCTCGCCTTTTTCCCTTTCATAATTATCTCACAATATGCAATTAAGGCCTGGCCATGATGTGGACTTTTGTTCGTGATTGTAGCCTCCAGTGTAAGGAAAAAGATAATGAGCTTGTATAGGAAAAGCAACATAACTGATTTAAATTTGTGTTAATTTCAAATATTGTTATAATTCTAATGATATTAGAATATTAGACACCTAATTGTGAATGTGACGGATGTTGGTAAAATGAGAGAGTATTTTGAATATACAGTTGGTGTCAAGAGGTGTAGTGAGGGAGGTGTAGGGAGCCTACCTGCAATGGTTGTCTTATTTCCTTGCCTGGCCCTGGTTGCTGTCTTTTCTCTGTCTCATATACACTTGGTTTGGCGGAACTCAGTCCTTAAAGACAAAATCTCTCCATGTTTCATATTTGACGACATATAACTCAGACAATCTTTATTCTGAATCGCAAGTTTCTTTTATCCCTGGGGATGGGCAGTAAGAAAACAACCCACATCTCATCTGTTTGTTGTTAGAGGTGACAAAGACCCTCCACTCTTTGCATTTCTCTTTCCAAAAGAAGGAATAAAGGTAAGATCCAACCAAGAATGGTTCCACAAAGGGTCAGGAAGGCTGTATCTCTGTTTCTGGTGGTACCTTGCAACTAGAAAACTACCAACAAGTGTGAAGGTGAAATATTTTAAAAGATTGCCTTTGGTTTTTAATTTGAAGTGGACTTTTTCATATGCAAGATCAATAATCATGTGATCAAGGATCTTTCTTTCTTTCATACTTGATTGCCATTTCTTGCATCAGGGAGGGAATGCCAGGAACAGAAGAAGAAAGGACAAATCTGCTCACTTCCTTTCTTGAAGTGTCATGTGTAATGCACTGAAACCACAGCTCCCTGTCCACATCCAGGCCCCACAGACCTTTCCATGGTTTACCCCAGACATTTCACATGCCCTAGTTCAGTCCATTGACAGCACATCAACCCCAGTATACCACATCATTCCATTTCACTCTATTCTGTGCACTCCTTTCACCCTCCTGCATGTTCAGACCCCAACCTCTCAAAATCCCTTTCACTCCATCCTTCCACCTCCAGTTTGGTCTCCCGCTTCTCCTTGTTCCCTCCACTGGTGAAACATATATCCTCTTTGTCAACTTTTCCTCGCTCATTTGTTCCATATGTCCAAACCATTTCAACACACCCTCTACTGCTCTCTCAACCACACTTTTTATTACCACACATCTCTCTTACACTTACATTACTTACTTGATTAAACTATCTCACACCACATATTGTCCTCAAACATTTCATTTCCATCACATCCACCCTTCTCCATACAACTCTATCTATAACCCATGCCTCACAACCATATAATATTGTTGGAACTTTATTCCTTCAAACATACCCATTTTTGCTCTCTGAGATAACGTTCTCTCTTTCCACATATTCTTCGTCGCTCCCAGAACATTCCCCTACTCTCCCACCCTATGACTCACTTCCACGTCCATGGTTCCATTCACTGCCAAATCCACTCCCAGATATCTAAAACACTTCACTTCCTCCAATTTTTCTCAATTCAAACTCACATCCCTACTAACCTGTCCCTCAGCCCTGCTGAACCTAATAATCTTGCTCTTCATATTTATTTTCAACTCTCTCCTTTCACACACTTTTCCAAACTCAGTCACCAACTTCTGCAGTTTATCACTCTAATCAGCCACCAGTGCTGTATCATCAGCAAACAACAATTGACTCACTTCCCAGGCCCTCTCATCCCCAAGAGACTGCATACTCGCCCCTCTCTCCAAAACTCCTGCATTTACTTCCCTAACCACCCCTTCCATAAACAAATTACACAGCCATGGGGACATCACACACCCCTGCCGCAGACTGACCTTTACTGGGAACCAACCTCTCTCCTCTGTTCCTACTCATACACATGCCTTACACCTTTGATAAAAACTTCTCACTGCTTCTAGCAGCTTACCTCCTACACCATATATTCTTAAGACCTTCCTCAAGCATCTGTATCACCCCTATCATATGCCTTCTCAAAATCCATCAATGTTACATACAAATCCATCTGTTTTTCTAAGTGTTTTTCACATACATTCTTCAAAGCAAACACCTGATCCACACATCCTCTACCATTTCTAAAACCACACTGCTCTTCCCCAATCTGATCATCTGTGCATGCCTTCACCCTCTCATTTAATACCCTTCCATACAGTTTTCCAGGAATACTCAACAAACTTATACCTCTGTAGTTTGAACACTCACCTTTATCCCCTTTG
>JAYMFT010108866.1:0-13569 GCA_038088735.1 Panulirus argus | reverse complement strand
ATATATATATATATATATATATATATATGTTTCCAAAATGTTTCCCTTTTGCACATCTTTAAGTTTATAAATATGCACACCCCAGTTTCTTTAAAGCCTGTAATGTCTCGGCCACACCGAAGCCTTTTGGCTGATAAATAGAGAGATTAGACTAAGGAAAACACGTCATTTTCGCTCCAGCTGGTCTCAGGAGTAAACAGTGCTATGCCTCAAGGCAGACCAAACGTAATAAATGGCTTCTATGTATTTCATAATCAGTGTGTGAAGGTCCTAGGCGCCTCAGCTTACGGCCCGGGGAACACTGGGTTAACTATAACATCTCGGCACCAGAGAGAGAGAGAGACTCTGGAAGTTAAAAATGTAGCATGAAGGAAAATATTGCTGCGATACGAGTTCACTGTTGACGCCATTTTCAGCAGTCTGTAGTTTCAAGCAATACAGTTGGGAAACGGCAACTTTACTCAGTTGGATATACGGTCAAAATTGTGAATTTTCAAAGTACGTTGGTCAGGTGCCATTCAGTGATTCGTTATCATATTACGACCAATTTTCAGTAGAAAAATGTATATAGATTCCTTCGAGTGACTTTTTTTTTTATTAAATAACGATCATTTCTTATTAGAAAAATGTATGTAGAAATATGTGTATAGATTCATTCGATTAGAGAAAACAGATTAGTGACTTTTTCTACATAATGTCTGTGTGATGAGTCTTATCCAAGGATTGGATTTTTCGATTCTTCGTGTTGGCTGACTGTGATCCACAGTTGCAGACCAAGTGAGGGTCGACCCTCTCGACCTCCTGCCATTTGTTTCGACCTCCTCCCTCACCCTGCTTGTTGCTCCTCCTCATGCTTAACCCACTGGCTGTGCCACCTCCTCCATAACCATCCAGTTGCTCTCCCTCATCCTCAATCTGCGGATTGCTCCACCACTTGCCTAACCCATAAGCTGCTACAACCTCCTCCTTAACTCATTAGTTGCTGCACCTCCCCCTCAGCCTGCCGGAGCTCGGCAGCCAGGTCTTAAAGACCCTGACCAACCTGGCCTTCCGAAACGATCCATTTTCTGTTCCCAGGACCATCAACCCTTGTTTACCCACCAGGGTAAACACGCACTAACCTCTCCAGGTTCATATCCCTCAACAACAACATAGGAAAACATTGGGGGTCTAGAACTACCGTCTAAACGCTAAGTAGATTTTCATCTTCTTCACCTTCTTCTTCTTCTTCTTCTTCTTCTTCTTCTTCTTCTTCTTCTCTGAGGACCTTCTTGCATTCTGTGGTTATTACTTTCCGTATTCGAAATATATCATCCACGAATGTTACGTATATCTTAAGTATCTGTTCATCCCGTATTCCATCGCGTTCGTTTGCCATCCGAAATCCCTCAGCCTTTGGGAGACTCGCTTCTAATATATATACATTTCTTCACGAGAACCCGGGAGCCACGTCGCAACTCCACCGCCGGCCCTTGAAGACCCGCCCAAAACCCAAAGCCTCTTGAAGACCCTGAAGTTCCTGCAGCAGCGACCGGAGAGTATAGGAGGACCCTGGGAGGGAGGAGAGGGAACGGCTCGAAGGCGCCCACAGTCCCCGGCGCTCCTCTCCAAACGACACTGTGGCCGAAAGCATAATAGCAGCGCGAGGTTTAAACACAGTGCCACGCCACGTCGCAAACTGATCTCATAATCCCTGTAAAAACCCACCGCGGCTCGACCCTCCTCCATTGGGGCGGTTGTGGCCCCCTCCCTCTCCCTCTCTCTCCTGGTCCGCTCGTCCTTCTCTTCTGGCGAAGGGGGGAGAGGGGGGGGGACGAAGAGTTTCCGCTAGGGTAGACTCTGATAAATAAACCATTGGGTCCGCGGCAAGATCCTCCACGACTCACTCGCCCGGAAAACCTTGATACTAGATATCTTTATTGAGGATTTTTACTTATGCAGATGTAGTAGGGGGTGGCCTTTGTGGGCAGGAGGGTCTGTTTTTGGGGCCTGGACGGACCATCACAGTTCGTGCTTTCAAACTTTTTTTTTATAATTTTTTTTATTTAATCTTCTCAGTACTGGGAGGAAATTAAGATAAATATTGTCATTCGTGGTTGTCAAAATTCTTTTTTTTTTTCTTTTTTTACTTTCACTTCACATTTTCGTGACCAACTTTGGTCTCACGAAATCCAGATTCGTAGATATGGACTAGAATCATTCATCTTAATTAAGCCTGAATTACTTTATCACATAAGGGTAATCTGTCATACTTTAATAAATATCTTTGATACACATGAAATGAGACATTAAGTCAAATAACATTATTTTCCTAATGATTTTCCAATCGCTGGGAGGTGTCGTATATTACTGGAACGTGTGACAGTCTTGAGGGCATGAGACCGTCTTTTAATTGTCGCTGATGTAGACGTCAACAGAAAGAAGATATCTGTCGTAGCCTGATAGATATAAGCGCTACATCTCAACCCACAACGGGAGTATGGTTAACGAACACAGTCGTTAATTCCCTGCCGTAAATGTAGACGTTCAGATGAAAATGATGATAACTTTGATCGCCGCCATGCCCACTCATATTTATCTACTTATTCGTTAATATATCTGTCATTATTACTAATTATTATTATCTTTATTATTATCATTATTAGTAGTAGTAGCATTTGTTGTTGCAGTAGTAGCTGTATCACATATATTTTTTTCCTTAGCGTCCATGAGAGTTGGGGCGTCCTGGTGTGGGCGGGCGGGCCGGCCAGCAGCTGGTGTAAACCTCTCAAAATCCTGGCCAGGTCCTGGGCCTAATACCCGGTGACAGCCGACCGTCGGGGTCGCTCGGGTGGCGACGGCGGGTCCTCGGGTGCTACTGTAGAGGAGGAGGAGGAGGAGGAGGAGGTGGTACCGGGCGCTACTGGGGAGGAGGGAGGATACCTGGTAGTACCATAGAAGGAAGGGATGCGGTACCGGGAGGTTGGTGTAGTACTGGGCTACCGGAGAGGAACTGCGTTTCTGCTGTAGAGGCACGAGTCTGGTGTGGTACCGGGTTACTTGGAAGGTACTGGGGTGATGGTACTGGTGGCCAACTGGCAAGGTATTGACTGGGGTGTTACCGGTGTGGCTGGAATGGGAGTAAATCAGTCTACCGGGGAGATACTGATGTCCTATCGAGGGACTGGTCGACTGGGGAGGATACTTACTACCAAGTAGGAAGATACTGAGGTGATGTTAACTTACAAGTTTACCGGGATGGAATAGTGTACCGGGGAGAAGATACCAGTCTTGCTCAAGTGTAGTAGCGAGGGTAGTGGTTGAACTGGTGGTAGGGGAAAGTGTGGAGGTCAGGGCGTGGTGTTGGTGGTAAGGGTAGGGGTCAGGTTGTGGTGGTTGTGGTGGTGGTGGGGTTTGTGGGAAGGTGTAGAAGAGGAAGAGAAGCAGACGGGCGAGAGGTGTTGACGCCTCCCCACCAAATCCTGGCGAGGAAGACTGATGACAGGAGGGTCAGGCCCCTCGGCAGATGGGGGTAGATACGCACCTTCTCCTCCTGCCTGTAACATCTACCTTCACCACCGCCACTCTAGCCTTATCCTGCAACGTTAGCTCTATACACCTGCGTGATGTTGCCGACAACACTGTGATGTACGCAACGCAAGGACTTCCTCTGAAGTTTATGCAGAACACCACGACATAAAAGAGTTTCTGTAAAGTGTTAGATTTACGGGTTCTTGCCATCTTGTATGAGAGACGTAAGGTTAAGGTCGCTCTATTATGACCTTTCCCAGACGCCAACACTTTCCACCCGACGTGTCACCACTTAAGTTTGCGTCGTCGTCAACCCTTGATTCCTCCTTGAACGTCGCCGACGTCAGGCGATGACGTCAGATATCTTTTAAGATTTTGTTGGGCTTTGATATATGTGATCAGGCTTCACAGATCACCAGCGTGTTGACTTGCGATTCGAGAGTATCAGAAGTCGTCGATTCACGTCGGAGAATATCCTACCGACTTGCCAAGCACCGCTGTGATTCATCGGAGAACGTCGAATCTCGACGAACTCCGTCGGAGCTCGCGTGTCCCCTCCGGTGGACTTCGACGTACTTTGCCGGCGACAGTCGGGCTCCGAAGTGTATTCAAAGTATAACGGAGCTTTCCACACGCCGTCGGACCTCGTCAAACTCTATCGGGGTCTCATCAAGCCTCGTCAGACTGAACTGGGGGCTCGTGGGACATGTCAGCCACCATCATACTCCGAGAGAGCTTCGTAGAACATCTTCACGGTGTCGCCAAACACCACTAGGGCCTCGTCAAATACCCTAGGGCCTCGCAGAAGCACTACCAGGGCCACGTCAGACGCCATTACCAAGACTCAGACAAACATCGTCCGGACCCGACAAAGTCCCACGAGAATCTAGTCGAACATCACCAGGGACTCATTACATAAACCCAGGCCAACGTCGCATCGTCAGGAGTTCGTCACGCACCATTAGGGACACCGCCACAAACCACCAGGACCTCGTCACAAACCACTGGTGTATCTCTCTTTGAATCATCAGTCTGCTTTTCTACTTGTACCACGCTAATCTCTGTGTTTCTGGTCCCTACTTCCACCACAAACAGCCTCGAAAGGACCCAGTGATCTGTTGCTGTTTGAATTCCTTTGTATACCTTTGTATTCACGAGAGACCCTTTACGCACCACCAGGATCTCGTCAAATAAAGCCAAATCTTCCTCGAATACCACCTGATTCTTGTCAAACACCACAAGGGCTTCGTCAGATATCGTGAAACGCCTCTGGGGCTTGTCGAATGCCAGTGCTCGTCAAACACAGTCAGGCCTCGCAAGACAACACTGGAACTCCTCAGACGTCATCTAGTACCGTTAGGGTCAGAGAAACACCATCGGACCTCATCTAACACCGGTTGGAACCCCTCAGAAATAATCGGGTATTGTCAGCGGCAACAACAGGGCTTACAGGGCTTACCACCAAAATGAAGATATCATAAACTGTGATGGCATAAAAAACAAAATGAAACGTCTTATTTCAGATATAGGATTTTTGTGTAGAAGTTATATACAATGAGTGAGTGACGCGTCCGATAGTAACACACTGCCGTACCTCTCTCACTCTCTCTTTCTCTCCGCTGTAATAAGCAGAAGCCCCGGCGGTGACCACAATGGCTACGCCTCGCTATGGAACCACGACAAAAGGATAACTTGGATAAATAGCACGGAAATGCCCCTCGCCCAGTGTGTGTGTGTGTGTGTGTGTGTGTGTGTGTGTGGAGCCTGGGACAGACAGCACACACAGGAGTGGGCATCCAGCCACCAGCTTGACCTTGGTGCCTCGCTCCGCATCGGGCTTTACCAATTCACTTTTCATCATGTTTTCGTTTTGTGTCACTTTGGAACACAGTCCGACACACACGCACACACACACACACACACCAGCAAATCACCAGCTCCTGAGACACTCTGAGAAAGACTGATAAATCAACGAGTCATGTGTAGAATATCCTAACTCTTCTCTTCATGGCGATTTGAGAAACAGAAAACGTTCTCACGCTAGAAATAGCAAAAGTCACCATCCCTGTTAATCCCACCACAACCCTCTCATCCCTCACGTGGCACAGTCCCTTACCGCTACCGTCTGGGCTGAAGCCCTAAATCCTGCCCTGTAACGACAGATGACGGTCAGAGGGAGGCTTCGGGACCCGCCGCCCCACGCTCCAACACACCACTAAAATGTCCTCACCCTTGAGTGCGAAGGCATGCCCTTTAAAGCACGTCCCTACGACCCTTGGTTCTGATGGCTCCGCCTTCGGCCTCACCGTACGAAATGAGGTCAAAGGCAATGCCTGTATATCCAAGGGCCTTACCCTCGTGCTCTCAGGGATCGTCGTATTGCCGTGTTCAAGGGTGCGAAGACTATTTTCCAAATTCGTGCTGTACACTCTCTTTCTCACAGTCAGCGCAAGCATGCACCAATGTAACAGTCAGTGGTTCCAGTCGATATTCATACAGCTGACTGTTGTGACGAGACGTCTTATCGAGAGCACAAGGAACGTTCCTTAACTGCTCCCGGAGACGCGCGCTTCCGGGTATCATCATTAACGAAGTTCTGCTCAGCTTCTACATTTACCTCTTGATCTCTTTCCTTGAACACCCGGCGCCGGGGAGTCTTTAGCCTCCACCCCGCAAACAGTCCATCAGGATGAGACTTACGAGCTACCTCCACTTCGCCTGAAGTTCCATCATGACTTCTCATCACATAAAGAAAATGAGCGTCGGGGCGTTTACTACCGCGAGAGGAGAAAACGTAGGCGGCGGCGGCGGGCACGGAACATCTCATGCGGCGCCTTCAGTTTGGTCATTCCAGCCCCCGGCGTTAGCATCGGGCTAATGGAAGGCCGGAGCTTGATGGGCGGGAAGCCTCACTGACTCGCTCATAAACCCCGCGAAAGTTGCCCAGCGAAGACCCCCGCCAGCTGATTGCTGAGCGAAGACCACCACCACCTGGGGACGTGGTCGGTCCGTCTGCAGAGAATGTGCTTTGCAAGCAAAGTTGGCGGTAGCTTAACGAACAGAAATCGTGTGCGTGTGTGTGTGTGTGGGGTGGGGGGGGGGAGTTCATTTTAACGAATGCAGTGGGAGCTCTTTCTCTTTTTTCTCTCTCTCTCTCTTCGAAGAGAGTGCGCAGATCAGATGCGCGGTACTATAAACTTAATGACCTAGTTTTCACTTCATATGTTCAAAGTAACAACCATTAACCCCAACGGCCTGGTTATTATTATCGTCTTGAACACCAAGAACCCCCTTCCTACTCCCCCCCACACACACACACACACACACACAGTCCACACCTGAACTATGAGAGAGGATCTGGGTGTGAACGCTGTAATGACCCAATTTGTGGTACCTGGTCGTTAATTCGGACGAAGAGGGAACTGGCCATTAAGGAGAAGTTCACACGCACACACACACACACAAACAGAGAGAGAGAGAAAGAGAGAGCAGACAATAACCAGCCGCATCTCTCCAAAGAACGAGCTAGCACCACAGCCTCTTCAGCAGACATAAAGCCCTTTACCATCCTCAGCTGTACAGTGTTAAGGGGAACAAAGCACACACACACACACACACACACACACCATCCTCTAATAACTCACCCTGACTCCCAGATCGATACCAAACAGAGCAGCCCGAGCCGGTGAGATGTCTTGCCAAAACAAACACGGATAACAAGAAGCCACAATTGAAGGGTAAATGTTGGTAATAACAGCTTTCGAGTGGACACGCTGGCGCTACCGGCAAGCGTTAAAAGTGCGGCGGAGAGGGAGTCCGTTGTGCGTTATTTCTCCGTCGTTTTTTTCCTCTCTCTCTCTTGTTTTCTCCTCCTCCATAAAGATTTAAATTACGTCGATCTTCCCCATTACCTGAGGATAGATTGTAGTCATATCCTTCATAAATTGTTGGTTGGGGGAAACGTGCTCAGAAACGCGAGGAAAAGACGAGAAAATTGAGGAAATTGAAAGCAGGGGCAACTGCCGGGGTGGCTGGCTCGCTCCACCTCCCCCCATTCCCCCTCCTTCCCATCGACCCCCCCCCCCCGTCGCGAGGTCCTGTGAATGCCCGTACAGGGGAGAGGACTGGGGGAAGGAGGAGGGGACCCAGGCAGCCACTGTTTGCTCTGAACACACAATAACAATCAATAAGTGAGGGATGACGGGGTTGTTATCATTGTGCGGGCCCGGAAAACGGGCGTATGTTGCTCGAATTATACACTCGGGGCGTCAATCTTGTCTTGTTAGGGGCCGAGTGTGGTCGGTGGCGCCTGGGGTTAGGGGTGGGGTGGGGGTGGGGAGGTATCTGGCGAGGGGAGAGGGGGGTGGTTTGGGAGATGGGGAGTGGGACGTAGGAGAGAAGGAGGAGGAGGAAGGAAGGAGACGGTGATAATGTGAAGGAATAAAGATCACGGAAAGGACAGGAGATTTACAACGAGACGTATGCGATGGGAAGATGAGAAAGCAGACGAATAAATGATAAAGAAACGAAATACTGGATGAGGAAGGGGAAAGGAAAGGGACGTGGACAAAAGGGGGAAAATCACAAAAGAGTTGGTAGCAGGAGGCAGGAGAGGGGAGGAACGAGGATAACAAGAAGAGAACGGGAGAAGAAAATGGTGTGTCAAAATAATGAAAATGGAAATGATCAAGAAGGAAAGCATATGCAAGGAACACGAAAAGATTAGATAAAAAGAAGTACGGCAGGAGACACAACGGAGGGAGGGAGGGAGAGAGAGAGAGAGAGAGAGAGAGAGAGAGAGAGAGAGAGAGAGCAGTAGGATGCGAGACATAGCTGAGACAGATGCAAAATATGTACAACAGAATGCGAAATACTAGGGAAAAAAGATACGAGTGACCAAAGGGGAAATGATATACAGCGAGGAAAATTTAATGAGGGACAAAAGAATTAATGAGGCAAGCACGGGAGGAAGGACAGAAAACGATAGAATTAACAGAACATGGAAAAGAGAGAGAGAAAAAAAGATAGGACACAAGAAAACGCAAAATGAAAGAGAAATGGACACATGCACAGTATACGAGGGAGGAACACGAGAGAAAGATAACAAAGAAGAGAACGTGAGAATGAGGGGAGAGGAAGAGAAAAAGTAGCAGACTGGGCAAAATGAGAATGTATAACAAAAGGGGAGGATAATGTGATGGTCGTGGGGAGAGCTGTGTAAGACCAGTGAGTGAAAAATACCACACGAAAAGATATGCCATGGAACTGAAAACGGGAAATATGACAGCTAGGGACCTCGTGCTTTCGGGAATCTAGGAAACAAATACTTCGTTGTATAGTTTCGAGTAATACCCGGGGATTTAGATGGCATGTATGCTGCAACTGTATACAACACGAGTGAACGAATGGCGCCAAATATACATCACCAACGGACTGGATCCATCGAGTTTTTGGTGGATTTTCATGTGGCTCGAGTGAGGTCCTTTTGTGACAATCCAGACTCCATCGAAATGACACAAGTACTTCCATATACATACAGTATTCTCCGACAGCGAGGAATCGAACCGCTACGACTAGTATGAAAGTTGTGTGTCTCTGGTAAGGACTAGGCTATGGCGCCCATAATAGAGACCCCGATGCTTGTTCATACAATTCCAAGGGGATTCGATAACTTGTGGTAAAATGATCATTTCTCTATTATGGGCACTATAACATGGTAGTCGACAAAGGCGTTTCGAATCCTCCTATATATTTGAAATCCTAAAGGAATGTCTTTGAAGATGTCTGCCGTCCAACATATGAGAGCGTCATAGGAAAGAGGAATATTTATATGTAGTTGCTCCGAACTTGCATCTGTGCTTGTTCGTCTGTTTCGTTTCTCTTTAAAAACCAGAACTCTTCCTTCTTGGAAGAATGGGTTGATACATCCCATCCCTAAGAAGAGTCACCGTTCCAACCCTTCGAACTATCGTCCTGTTGCTTTGACATTTACCATTTCCAAAGTCTTTCAATCCCTTCTCAACTCTTCTCTTTGATGAGCAGTATGGACTCCATAAAGCGAGATCCACTGGTGATATTCTTTCCTATCTTACTAACGTTTGATCAGCATTCCTGAAAGATGTGGGGAAAACGTATGTCGTTGCTTTTGACATATCTATGACTTCTGACAGGGTTTGGCATCGGAGTCTCATCTCCATGCTCCCTTCTTATGGCTTCCCTCCCTCGCTTTGTTCCCTCATCTCTAGCTTCCTTTCCGGTCGATCTGTCTTCGGGATGTTTGATGGATTAGCCTCCCCCTTTCTCTCCATCAGCAGCGGTGTCCCTCAAGGTTCTGTCCTATCCTCTAATTTTTTCCCCCTTTTTATCAACGATTTCCTCTCTTCCATGTATAACCAAATGCACTCATACGCTGACGATATAACCCTGCATTCCTCCACATCCTTCAATTCTGCTCCCTCTTCTCCCTCTCGATCTGCTTCTCGTCTTGACACAACCTCTTCAATAAACTCAGACTTGGACAAGATATCTTAGATGGGTAGACAAAACCTGGCTAAGTTTAATGCCTTCAAGACCCGGTTTCTACCCATCTCTCTATCGAAAACTCCTCATAACTCTCGTCTCTCCTTTGACGATACTGTAATTCCACCTCTTGACTCAGTGAACCTACTTGGTATTACTGTAACATCCACCCTTTCTTGGAAACCCCACATTACGGGAATAGCTAAGTCTGCCTCTAAGAAACTGGGAGTCCTGTTTAGATGTCGAAATATTTTTCCTTCTAAATAGTTGCTCCGTTTATGCAGAGGATTGGTCTGTCCTTGTACCGAGTACTGCTCTCACATCTGGGATGGCTCTAGCTCTGCATCCTTACTCGGAAAGAGTTGAGTCAAAAGCGATCCGACTGATCAGCTCTCCTAGGTTAACTTCTAAACTTGACCCGCTTGCTCAACGCCGCAATGTTGGTTCACTTTCCCTCTTCTGTAGGTATAACTTTTTTTTTTTCTCTCTCTCTCCGGAGAGCTGGCTGCTTATGTGCCCCCACTGCATGGTAGACCACGAAATACTCGGCAGGCTATTGCGTCACATGATTACTGTGTAGCCGTTGGCATCTCACGGTTGGTTCGTTTTGATAACTGTTCCTTACTCTACACGTCGAAGCTTTGGAGCACCCTACCTTCTCATGTCTTTCCCTATAATTTTGACCTGGCACAATATAAAATGCAAGTTTTTCACTTCCTCCAAAACTCGTAAATGCTTTTCCCTGTCTCTTCTTTTCCTGTTCATAATCCTTTCTACATTTCGAATAAGACCCGACCGTGATGTGGGCTGTTCGGGACTGGAGCCTTCAACGTAAGAGTTGCAAATGTTCAACTTGAAACCTCCATTCAGTTACCTGTCACTTATTTCTTTAATCGATTTGAACTATTTCGCTCAACGGAAATTCTTTCGTATTCGTATTTTTGCCGTTTACTGACTACCAGGCCTCTCCCACATATCCTTTCCGTAATCTCTTATCCGGCAAACCTGTACCCATATATCCTGATGACGGGATCTCCAGACCTCAACTATGGTAGGACTCACCCATACATCCAGACCATTACAATGTTGCCACCAACACTCGCTGTCCCAAATATGCAGACCATGTTCTAGGCAAGCCCCCTCTGCCACACGTGTTTATGTGTGGTCGTTGGAAGCTCAGAGGTAGGCCGTTGTGATATCTGTTTCCTTCCCTACACCGCTAAACTTTGGGGCTCTCTCTCTCAACAGCTACGAGCAACACATATTTTTTTCTTTTTTATATAAGTAAGGTTTTTCCCACTTCCTCTAAAACTTTTATTAGATAATTTTCTTCTCTCCTTACTTCTAAAGGTCTTTAGGCATTTCCTTACTTCTAAAGGTCTTTAGGCATTTCCTTACTTCTAAAGGTCTTTAGGCATTTCCTTACTTTTCTATCGAGGGTCTGGTCTTGGTAAAGACTTTTGATAATGACAAAGCCTTAGAAAAGATGCAATTGATAATGATCAAGTGACCACCAAGACCCCACCATACCCTGCTAGGTATCGACGTCTCTCCCTCAGATTCATATCTATGTCTTCTGCCCATCAACCATTATCCATTTACCTACAACACACTCTACCGCCTCACTCCCATGTCCGGGTCATAATCTAGTGGCCTCCAAGACGCTACCACATATCCGGGTCATAATCTAGTGCCCTCCAAGACCCTGCCACATATCCGGATCATGATGTGGTGCCCCCCCACCCCCTTCCCTCCCCAAGTCCCTGTCACATAGCCGGGTCCATGATCTGGTGACCTCTCAAGACCCTGCCGCACACCTCGGATCATAATCTAGTTGGTGGCCTCCCAAGACCATCCCCGCCTGCCTGCCTGTGCATAACCTGAGCCGTAACCTATCGGCGAGACCCCTGTCGGAGAGCCGTATCTCTCGCTATCAGCCGGCACCAGGCAGGGAGGCCCCTGCCACACCCGCCCTGCCGCTTAAAAGTTCGTAAACGTCGGGCGTATATTTACTGCGGCCGTGGCGAGCCGGCCCGGCCCCACCCAGACCCTTGCCCGGCACACGGTAATTAACTGCCGATGTTCCCGACGCTGCCGCCCGCCGTCCCCCCCGATCCCGAGGCTGTAAACTGCCGGCCTGCAGGGATAGGTGGCGGGGCTGGCTAGGGTAGGAGGCCAACAGGTGGCGGATAGAAGGGCTATATACATCCAGGAGAAAAGAGATAAGGGAGGGTAGGTAAGGGAGGATAGTCGGTAGGGAGAGGATAGAGGTTTTGGTATTGTTACACCGTATGAACAAGGAAGTGAGGAATAGAGGAGGGGTCTGTTGTGGTTAGATAAGAGGCGGGAGATGAGATGGACGGATAGGGTCACAGGGAGGGACGGAAAGGATGTAAATCGTTCGCCAGGAGTGGATAGGTAACAGGCGAGACAGAAACCATGAGAGAAGGGATAGTAACTTAAACGCCTATATGGTGTTGGCCCATAACACGGATGGTGTCACCCGGTGGTTAGTAAGGATAGGTGAGGTAGAAAGACTTCGGGGATAGGGACGTGAAAATGGACGATGCCGAGGAACAAGACACTAAGCAGGGACGAAGACTTGCAGGAATGGGATAGAAAGAAGGTAAGGCCCCATACATTATAAAGAGGTTTGTGGGGACAGACTGTTCGAAGGACAGAGCCGAAGGATGTTAGGATATGGTGGATGATGCCGTTAGTGGAAGAACTACTGTTCATTTGTTTCAGAACCGGAGAACTGGGAGCTCCGGATAGAAGGATAGAGATCACAGCGACAGATAAAGCGGGCTGAGGTAGTTCGGGTCAGAGGGGGCCGAGTCAGGATAGGGGATAGGACTTAGTCATACATGGCCGTTGACCGTAAGAAGGGATAGACAGGACATTTTTGACTGGTGAATAGAGTTAAGAGACGGGAGGAAGAGACGGCAAGTCAGAAAGGCAGGCTAGAGAATGAGGAGAGTGGGATAGAGAAAAATGGCTACACAAGGAGGCAGGATAGAGAACAGGATAGAAGTAGAACAGCCGGTGTAGGAAAGATGATCAGGATAGATGATATAAAGCCTAGAGTAGGTTGGTTAGGTTAGGAGTTGATTAGGATAGACAGTGAGGATAAGCGTTGGGGCAGGTGGGCTGTATAGATAGGAAGGAGAGGGGATATCAACACTCGCGAGGTGAGAGGTTATAGGAGTGTTCTTGGCGGTGAGAGGGAGAGAGAGAGAGAGAGTGGTCCAGCCTCTCTCAGTGGAAAGCGGTTATGAGAAGAGAGAGATCAGGATGAGTGAGTTAGGGGTGCGGCGAGGGAGAATAGCCAGACCTGGGACGGTGTAGAGCAAAAGGACAAGGGAGAGAGAGAGAGGAAGGTGACAACAGCGGAGGGAGGGAGGGAGGGTGTTACGTACTGATCGTACGTACCGTGGGCCAGTACGGTACCTGGTGTGTGATGAGGTGCAGCAGACACTGTCAGCGCCGGCAGGGGAACAGGGCTGGGGCGGAGGTGTAACTCATCGCCCTAATCTGATG
>JAYMFT010108855.1:0-13569 GCA_038088735.1 Panulirus argus | reverse complement strand
CGTGATCTGTCATTTGGCTGAAGCAGGACATATGAAGCAGTCTGTGGGGCACGTCAGTGGATGATGGGTTCCCCGTCTCGGTACATTATGCATCAGAGCGGGAGAGTGGCTGTGAGCAAATGAGGACATTGTTCATTTCTTCCTGGCTCCCCCACGCTGGAGCGAGAAAGCGACTGAAGTACGGTATGGCAAGGGCATGGTAATTACTAGCTTTTGGGGCAGAAGTAGTCACTCATTTTTAATAGCTACATCAGGCAACTTGGTTAGAAGGTGGAAGAGAGTGTTCAAGAAATTATACACCAGCATCAGACCCATGAGATTCTGAAATCAATAGAATTAATGTTAAAATTAACGATGCGACTTCATTACGACTTATAGAGCGTTACAAGGTAGCTAATTCACTGTCATAACCGGAGACCAACTGGCAATTAAAAAAGGTAAATAACTGTCATTTGGTTGACAATATCAGTCAACGAGCTACTTGATAATTAATTCGCATTATTTCAGAGAGTGTGACACGTCAGAGGCTGAGCACTTTTTAAAAAGCAACGCCCTAACGGGGAAGGAAGGAGATGCTAAAGACACTTACTTGGAAGAATAAATCTTTTTTGAGTCGAAATGGAAGATAGTGACTCAATCCTACTGTTTCGCATCTACTTTTCACTCGCCAGCAGAACTCATCTCACTTGCACCTGCTTACTGAGGAGCAGATGGACCAGCAAGATACATGCCTATATATACATATATATATATATACAGCATATATGTATACTGAATCGAAACCCAGCAAAGCAGAAGTTACAGGAAAGTGAACACATGATAATAAGGTTCAGTTACGTGAGATTAAGATGAGATAATAATGAAATGAGAATCCTGTGCAGTGAAGCCGCACTGAATATATGATGAAACTCGGATGCAGTGAAAGCAGAGTGAAGATAAAGAAGAAAAGGTTAAGAATGGAAGAAGAGGTTCAGCCCTGAGGGGAAAATCCTTCCATCAATCACGCTGGCGGTTGAGGTGGTAAGATCTGGTGATGGAATTCCAAGGAGTTGATGAGTACAATTCAACGCGACCCTTCCCAATCAACTCTCTTGTAGTGCTACGTTTTCTTTTTTTTTCTCTCTCTCTTTTTAAGGGAATGTGGAGCTGAGGAGTTCCTCAAGGAGAGACTCTGAGCAAAATGCAGCAGTCATGCTGGCGTGTGTAGTTCTTAGGGAATAGACGTCAGAGGAAGTTGAAAGTTATCGTAACTATTGTATTCAAGTCTATAAATGAGGGATATTAGTTGTAGTAGTAGTAGTAGTAGTAGTAGTAATAGTAGTGGTAGTAGTAATAGTAGTAGTAATAGCAGCAGTGGTAGTAGTCGTAGTAGTGATACATATGCTATTGTTAATACAAATATTGAGAAGGTATCATAGTTGTGTAGCATGGAAGCCAGTAGTAGCAGTAGTAGTAGTAGTAGTAGAAATAGAAGTAAAAGTAGTAGTAGTATTACTAGTAGTAGTAGTAGTAGTAGTAGTAGTAGGAAAACATCTCGTGTGTGTGTGAATCATGCTACATTAAGGTCGGCATTCATAGGTGACCTTCAAGCTTCAAACAACATTTAATCAAAGTTACGTCTGTTTCTGTGTGGTGAATCGGGGCATAACATAACAGGAAGAGCCATTTGCGGATGAGCTGGGCGAACTGAAATAACGTTTGTTAGGGAGCGACGTTTCTCGGTAGCACAGATTTGGAAACACTGATATTAAAGGACGTAAGGCGAACAGTTCAGGGTGTACCGACGGTATACGCGAATCATAGGACGTAGAGAACACTTCCAGTCTGTACAAGCGAATAAAAGGACACGTATAGAACCTTCCAGCGTCTGTACACCCGAAATACGGTCGTATGACGAACCTTTCAATCAAAGAACGTAGAGCGATCCTTTTACTCTGTGTACACAAGAGGCACGCGGCGAACCTCTCATGTGTTTACGCATAAGGAAAAGGATTTCAGCCAACCTTTCGGTCTCCGTGCATGCGAACAGACGCTAATCATTTGCTTGTTGTCGTCTCAGTCAAGTAAGCTTTTTGATCGCTCACCTCACAAGCGTCTCCCTACAATCCGAGATTATATTACCTCTCAACAATATTACACTGAATATTTAGTTCCAGTAGCTTCGAATGCCATACCATTCATAATAACAGTCCCAATGCTACTGCCTGTTCAAAAATAAATAAAAAAAGGCTTGAAATGATAATCAACGTCTGGTAATGAAGTGCGAGTCTAATCTGTCAACATTGCACTAATTACTCGGTTCCAGTAGTCTGGAATTCCATGGTATCCATGAGGTAAAGCCTCTTGTTAATGAATTCTTAGTCTTGTTGGTTTATTTCTGAGTCAATAATCTTATCTGGATTATTCTCAGCAAACATTAATTCTCTGTTTCATGTTATCTCTAAAGCAATTATTAATACTGTTTAATCTCTTACTATCTTCTGCTACCAAATTGCCTTGTGCAGTCATTAGCTCTCATAATTTGTTCGGTATACATTTGTAAATCCTAAGATCATTATCAATATAATTTCATCGTATTAATTGGCTTTCTTAATGGCCTCACAGTCTTTACATTCTGACCGAGCTTTTGCTACGTAAATGGCCTATGAAAATACCATTGATCTTCATCAAACAGAAAAGATAATCAAGAAGCACTTAATCTCATTCCCCCTTGCATTTCTGTGTGATATATAATTCTATCATAACACATATCATTCTATATCCTTCCTTTGTTACTTTCTTCTTTTAATTTCCTGTCTAAATGTATGAATGCATAACACACATACACATCCATCTATCTGTCTATCTATGTAACTGTCTATCTATCTATCTATCTATCAATCTATCTATCTATCTATCGATATATCTATCTAACCTCATATTCATCTAGTTATATATATTCTTCATTGCAAGGAGCAATGTGAAACCTTAACACGACGCACGACAGTCATGTGTTCAGTGAAAAGCTCAAGGTTTGGCACTGAAGACAAAACATGAAATTCCTCTGTAGTAAGGAGAGCAGCCAAGAATTTTCACGGTATACATGTATATACTTTTTTTTTTTCCTGAGTGTCTGGAGTGTTGTACTCTAGCTAATAACACGCGAGGTACGGTCTTGAGAAGCAGGTAATAAGAGACGAACCCTTAGTCCAGAGCCCTGGAAGATATTGAGGTACTGGAAGATATGATGAAGAAACTTTGACAGTAGTTGTCCTCTTTTGTTTGAGGGAATCCTCCTCCTCCTCCAACACCCGGACTATGGCTCCATCCTCCTCCTCCAACACCTGGGCCGTAGCTCCGCCACTCTTCTCCAACATCCGGGCCATAGCTCCACCACCTTCCTCCAGCACCCGGACAACAAGCCTTAGACAGTCCTGAACAAAAGACCCGTACTATAATGCCCTGCCCTGGACTATAGCCCCAAACTATAGTCCCGGAGTATAGCCCTGGACTATATCCCTATCCTGGACTGTAGCCCCGGACTATAGCCCCAACATCCGGCCTTCTGGTGGGAAGTCACCTCAGTCAATGTAATATACCAGAGGAACGACTGGACTAGAGAGGCCACTGCTGCTGGAGTGTGGCTGGTAGTGCTGGTCAGTGCGGCGCTACCACACTCGGCCCTACTTGTACAGTAGATGACTACCGTGCAGTATCACCACAGTCGTCCCTACAACAGCAGGGGACTATCGTGTGGTGCCACACACGGCCTTACCACAGCAGGGGACTTGTGTGGTACCATACTCGGCCCTACCACAGAAGGAGACTTTTGTGTGGCGTCACAAAAGTTCTGCTATAGTAGGAGACCATTGTGTGACGATTGTATGGAAGCAGGAGCTGGGTATGCTATAAGCTGATGGTTCTGCTGTAAGTCTCAGCAGCTGGTATTGTTTCCAATTGTGTTTCGAGACTGTGTTGCACAGCTGTAATGGAGAAAGTGTTCCACAGCCGTAAGAGAGGATGTGCTCTTCAGCTGTAGGAGATCATGTGTTCTACAGCAGTAGGAGAGGATGTGTTCAACAGTTCTAGGAGAGGAATACATCATTATTACTGTTTTAGATAAGAATATTTATCTTGGCTTTAATCATTTGCAGACGAGAATAGAAACTTCTTTTTCATATAAACAAAGAAGAAAAAAGACGGAGTTACGTTTCATAGAAACTCCTATGAGAAACTGTGCATCATGTATTGCCGTGTTTCAGAAGACTATCCTTTCGGAGCGTCCGGGAGTAGCCATTGTTGACCCATCTAAGTCTGGCATGCTCAGATAAGGACCCTCTTTGTGTCAAGTCCTTCCTCTGATCTCCCTACCTGGAAGATGGTGACCGTCGTAAATCTTCAATCGCCTTCTCCATCCGTTATGATACCAGCTCTCCTTTAAGGATGTTCCTTACACTCCCCTTTTCAACCCCTGGCCTTTACGTCTGAACATCAAAGCAGCTGTGTGTAGTAGCCTTGTGTCCGCCCGCCTCGCCTTGCTGTTGATTCCACACAAAAGCCGCAGGTTTGCTAACTCGCTTCCTTCCAGCGAGGGAAGTATAAAAGGGAATCTAATCTGCCTCGCAGTTAACTTCATTCGAGGTCTGGCGTCTGAAGTTAAAAGACTACGTAACAGTTGCTTGTCTGGATAACAATAAAGACATTTTTTTTCCCCTTTTAAAAGGCCTGATCACGATCGAGTACAGGAGGGTAACAAGTGAGTTGCGCTAGTTGAACATATAACTTACAGATCGTGTTGTCAGCTGGACTTCCAGGTCCTGTGACTGATTCCAGTTTCGCTACCATCGACGCAAGTTTTCCCTTTGTCCATCTGGGGAAGATGCGTGAGGACACTCAGGTGTTGGCACCTCTGTCTCTCTTTTTCTCTCTCCTTCTCCGGGGTTTGGCTCCTTTATCCCTCGCCCCTGCTCGGGATTAGATCTCCTTCTGATCCATCAACTCCTCATTAAATAGGCGCGAGTTAAACGAGTTCTGGTTACAGGTGAAAGGAAGATGCAAAACAGGAGGATTAAGTCATTATCATCTCTTTCGCTAACCTGGGGAGTTTCTATGATGTCTCTCGCTTCTGTTTCCTCGTTGAGGCGTTGCCTAAATACCCCCACACAACCTCCATCTGACGTTCAGCCATCGGACGTAACACCAGGTATTACACGATCAGCAATATGTAAGTGATTAAGCCGGCGAATGCTTTTCGTTGCGTGTCGTTACCATTTCATTTCTGGTAATGACGGCGCTCTTTATCCCCTTTTGCTGTTTCGCTTAGTGTGGGTGTTCATTTTTATGTAAATCTATACAAATCTATGTGATGAGTTCATGCTTATTTTATGACTAACATAACTATTAGTGTGTGTCCTTTCTTTTCATTATTATTATCATATCATCATCATTATAATTATCATTATCGTTCTATCATACCTGACCGACATTTCCCGCGTTACCGAGGCACCGTCAGGAACAGATGAGAAAATAATGCCACATCCGCTTACACTCACATCCATTCTCTACCTGTTATCAGCAATGCGCAGAAACCACAGCTCCCTATCCACATCCAGGCCAAACAGACCTTTCCATGGTTTACAACAGACGTTTCACATGCCCTGGTTCAGTCCACTGACTGCACGTCTGCCCCAGTATACCACACCGTTCCAGTTCACTCTATTCCGTGCACGCCTTTTACCCTCCTGCATGTTCAGGTCCCGACCGCTCAAATTCTTTCTCACTTCATCCTTTCATTATCATTATTATTATTATCATTATTATTATTATTATTATTATTATTATTATTATTATTATCATTATCACCATTATTATTATTATTATTATTATTATTATTATTATTATTATTATTATTATCATTATTATTATCATTATTATTATTATTATTATTATTACTATTATCATTATCATCATCATCATCATCATCATCATTATCATTTTGTAATTCTTAATCTCGTTACTATAGTTAACATTATCGTTTTTTGAAAGGAAATATGATTTGACAATTGCAACTTCTGACTAACAGTTGAGAATTTCAGCAAAATTTTTTCTAATCTATAAAGTAAAATAAAGAAACAGAAACACGAAAACATTAAACATACAGCCAACCACAAACATCTTAAAGAACTTGCGGGAAAAAAAAATCATACGAAAGATTATCTTTGTTATAAAGTTGTACTGTGAACACGAATTCTACTTGGGTCTGGCCTGTGATTACATTAATATTTTGCTTAACGTTTAAACACACGAACCAGTTGATTATTACAATCATTCGACATTATTCTACTTTCCTTGTGTTCTTTATTATGATGTTACTTATCTATAAAAGAAGCTATTAATAGAGGGGAAGATTATTTGCAACACTAATAATAATAAAAAAAAATCTTTATTTTTTTCGGCCGCTTTAAAACGAGAAAATTTATCTTCTATGGTTCACATACAACAACAGTAATGTTAGCGTATTGTTGCGCTACTGTATGGTTATATAATCATTTTAACGCAGTAAATTAACTGAACTTGAAGTTAAAATTGAATGGCCCTCAGATCTGATAATCCGTCAGGCTTACATGCGAGTAAATTATATAATTATCAACGTTGTCGAGTGTTTTATAAACTCGTTGGCAGTCTACTAGTTTCTCATATGCTTGGGTGAAAATCTCACCTCTAGGTTTCTGATTTTCGATCTTAACGTCTCTATGGTCGGTGTTTGGGGCCATGAAAATGATAAGTGAATTACGGTTTTCGCTCACTTCTTTTTTTTTTCACTTACGAAAAAAAGTTTTTCAACACAAGTGAAAAACAAGACCTTGGGACAGTGAAAGATACTGCTGATACGAGGCAGTGCAAAAACAGGTCAGATAAGTGCTGGTACAGGAACGGGCGAAAACAAGTCAGTACTTGGAAGAGATCGTGGACGATAAGGTTCAGAGTCCGTGAAATAAAACGTAAATGTGGCATCTATGACAAGTGAACTGCAACTCATCATCACTGTTATGAGAAAGAACAGAACCATTACTGTTGAAGAACATGTTTCGTTGTTAACGTGGACACACACACACAGACACACACAAAAAAGAAACACACACACACACACACACACACACATGTAAATACATGCTCAAAAGTATGTGTGTGTGAGCAAAATTATGGAAATTGTCAGTAAAAACCTCATTTCTCACGGAAACGTTATTTTCATATCGAGCATCAATCAAATCAGCTTTATGAACCTTCTGTAAAACTTAAAACTTTGGGATGATTTGAGACACAAAGAAAAAAAAAAAGAAAACGATCACAGGAATTGATTTCAAAACACGCATCGCATGGGGGAAGAGTCACTGCGTTGTAGGCTTGTGGTGTCTCTGTTTGGGCCTAGTATTTAATTCCTTGAAGAATATTACGAATCCTAAATCATTTAATATTTTCCCCCTCGTGAGATAAGGACCTCTTGAAATGGTGTAAAGAAACTGGCAAACGAGACAGCTCGAAGCATTTATCAGAGGCTTCTGTATTTAATTCAGCCTAAGTACACTTAAGATATGTCTCATGCAAATATACTTTACCAAGATATATTTACTGACTTCCGCTGTGCTCGCTCGGGAGAAAGTTTACAACGGGTTTGCGAAAGAGTCTGTGTCTGGTTGTTGAAATAAAATTTGTATGACAATAAACTAATGGATATATGTAGAGGACGCGTGTGTGTGTGTGTGTGTGTGTGTGTGTGAATGCATATGTGTGTCTAGTTGTGCATTTGTCTACGTTTTCAATGTGTTTATGCATTCAAATATGCACACTTGTGCATATGCGTGTATGCATGCATGTATGTGTATATACATATGTTTGTGTGAGTATGTATGTAATCACCCACTTGTACTGTACCGGGAGGGAGTTCTACACTCGAAGAACCACATCATACAACTTTTTCACCTCCGTATGCCTTCCTTATTCACATTTCTATCGTGCATTAATACCCATGAATTTTTCATATACTCTGGTAAAGACGCGTCTTGCGTCCGTGGTATGACGAGGTCTCTCTCTCTCTCTCTCTCCGTCTCTCTCAAATATCCTCATACGTCCACAAATTCACAAGCACGATATCATCATCATTATTGTTAATTACTATTATTATGATTATCATTATCATTATCGTTATCATTATCATTATCATCATTGTCATCAGAGCCACACACACAATCACCATCAGTACCAAACGCCTGCATCGGTATCTACGTCTGCCGCCAACACCTTTAACATTGCTTCTCCTCCCACGCCAACACACACCCACCAACACCACCATCTCCTTCCCCAAGAACGCCTCTACCACTGCAATCCTTCCCCGTCAGGCCCTCCATCACTACCTCCCCCGCCTCAGCAACACCCCATCGCTGTGTGCCTTCCTCCCTCATCAACACTCCAACATTGCCTCCCTCCCCCACCACCAACTCCATCAATGCCGCCATTCCCCACAAACACCTCCATCACTGCCTCCCTCCCTTTTCAAAACGCGTGAAACCACAGTCAGTGTTTAATCTTCATCTACCACTGCCTCTAGGGATCACTTTGAGAGCTATTGCTTTCACTCTTATCGCCTCCCTACAGATGTATAGCACTATCTGTCCTCCGCGATATTTGCTGCCGGCGTCCCACAGGACAGCTAACATCTGCTGGCATTGTACTCAACTGCCGCTGACCTGAAATGGCACTATATCTTCCAACATGTTAGCGGTGACCTCCTCAGGCACTGTTCTCGACAGTCACTGACGCTAAAGTCCACCGATCCGTTGAAACATGAAGAAATATGGCCTTTGCTCGTGTTACAATTTCCTCCTAGTTTCCTATGTCAGGAGTGAATTGAATGTTCTCTAGCGTCTATCGGCACTAACTAACCTCTGACCTTCGCTGGCGATGCTTTTTACTGGCGCTGACATTTGCCAGGATGAGAGAGTGTGTTGGTGAAGCCCCTGCCTCATTCTCCTCCGTGTTTACAGGCAAAACAAGAATCATGGCGGATTTGTGTCATTTCGGTCATAATCATTTGATAGATAAGATCAAGAAATTGGGAAACATCCTACAGCCCGAAGGGCGCGCTACACTCAGCAGAAGGATAAGGATGGACCCTCTGATGCAAGAAGGCCTTGAACAGACTGTACTATGTACTCTGCTCTCAGAGACAGTGTCATTTCTTACCACACTCACCTCAACGCCCCCTTACCCACCCTATGGCTTACTTCTCTCCCATCTCCCCACCCGCTGTCACGTCCACTCCCAGGTATCTACAACACTCCTACTTACTCCAGGGATCATTCCTGTCAAACCCACACTCCGGCCAACCTACATATCTCCCTGCCCTGGTAAACTTAATAACCTTACTTTTATTCAAATTAGCTCTCTCCTCTCTCCTCTCAAACTCTCTCTCCAAACCCAGACACGAGCCTCTGCGGCTCCTCACTCGAGTCTGCCGTACTATATCTTAGTGAAGGAAATAAAAAACGTCAAAACACATTCACGGTCACACCTAAATAATAACTAAGGATAAACAGAACCCATACCCTGTTGTAACTCTGATCGTTCAACCGATAATCTAAGTTCAGATCCGCTAAATGATCCTTCGTAAATCATTGGCTCTTCACGCTGAACATCATCTCTTGTTGTTGCATGAGAGAGAGAGAGAGAGAATTAGAGAGAGAGAATTAGAGAGAGAGAGAGAGAGAGAGAGAGAGAGAGAGAGAGAGAGTTAATCTACCTAGCGTGCACCAACTCCTTTTTCTCGACCCCTTCAGGGTTCATTTCACTTTTACCCAACTTGCTGGGTAACTGGATCAATGCAAGACGTAATCCCAAGGAAGAAGTAAAAGAGCGATTCCACACGCGCGTGTCGTCTTTACAAGACCCGGGAGTGTGAGGAGAGACCACGCGTTAATCCCTCTAACACACGACTTAGCTGAAACAGACGGGAAAGCCGCACACCTGTCCTCTTTCACGGGTCCGACAGTAGATGGGAAACTGTGCATCTGTTCTCTTTACAACCCTCCCTGAAACGGACGGGTTGTGAAACGCTTCGTTATCAGTGAAACTGTCTGTCATAGTTGACTGAAGACTGCATCTAAACCACAGAGAGAGAGGGATGAAGTCCTTTACCTTTTAGTAATCACAGGTAAACCAGAGTAAACCCTCGGGGCTTCTTGACCAGACTCAAGACTTGCGTCGTCTGAAACCATGGAAAGAAATACCTCTTGGATATTTTCCGATTAAACTCCTCTCTAAAAAAAAGTCATTGGCTTTTCAGGGGCCACAATTTTTTCTTTCTTTCAAAAGCCCTGCAATGAAGAGACAAATTAATTTTCAAACCTTCAGTTAATTTTAAAAGGACCCCATCGTTAGAGTCTTACCACGAATGCGGAATCAACGGTGGAATCAAGCAGAGCGCCGGGATGTAATTAAATTTGATATTTACCATAAAGGTCAGGTTGAAAAGGGGGGAACTTCCTTGAAGGGGAACTCCTGTCAACTCGCCAGTGTGCTGGTGGACAGACATGCCAAGCAGGACTGACATAATGCCATCGCCATTACCCTGCGAGAAGCTAAGGACCCTGGGGGTCTCCCGGAAGACCTCCTCCCCTCCAGGAAGCCATTGGGCGACGACGTTGATAAAGGAAAAAGGATTACTGGATAATCTGAAGGATATTTCTCTTCCAGGCGACTCTACCCTCCTGTTTACCTTATCATACGTTTGTAAAGTACATCTTTGCCGTCCGGTTCTACTATTTCTACTACTACTTCGACTTCTACTACTTCTGCTACTAATAATAACCTTTATATGTATCAATCATCATTGCTATAATCCTAATTAAGTGGGTACATACAGCCTCCACAACATCACTGGCAAACATACCCAGTATCAAGGTGAAAATCATGGACCTCCACACTTATAAAAGCGTCCCTCACTTTTTCATTTCAAATAGTCTAAGTTGGGTCGTGAGGTGAGACTAACAATCTCCATTCAAAACATCTCCATACACAAAATACTTCCATTGAATCCGACCCCCTAATCATTCCTCTCTAGGACCTTCGTCTGAAGTAACCCTAGTCCTAATATCCTTGGCTCTAATTAACTTTTCTCCCTTCAATTCTTCAATTATTCCACATTCTTATCTTTCCTTCCTGTGCCGTCTACTGTACTGTTATATATATATATATATATATATATATATATATATTCTCGACCAGCCTATGATCTATATTACCTCTTAAGAGCACATAACTTTTTCACATCTCCAGTCTTCATTCTGTCTATCCTTCTATTTCTAACTATATATACTGCGCAAATCATCAGTCTCAACTGCTCTTTAATTCTCTAACCCTACTCAGACCTAGATACACTTGGGATTTACATCCACACGTTAGAGATGTGACAAGAACTCCTCCATGCAAGCCTCTAGCTTCTAGCTTTCCCATTTACGAGAGCTTTTAAGCGTACAGTCCCATTTTTTTTTTTCTCTATCTCTCTTGCATGTCCCAACTAACTTTCAACTTCCGCTTGCTCACAACCATCCTTGCTAAAGTTCACTCCTAACTTTCAGTTTACCATTTTCGTCGAAAATGATATTGTAATAAGAGTAATAATAATGAAAATAATAATAATAATAATAATAATAAGAATAATAATAATAATAATAAAAATAATAATAATAATAATAACAATAATGAAAATAAAAATAATAAAGGTAATAGTAATAAAGACTATAAAAATAATGATCATAATAGTATCAACAATAATAACAATAAAATATGATAATGGCGATACTAGCAATATCAATAATAATAACGATAATAATAACTAACAGTTTATTGAATCTGCTGTAGCTATAAACTGAAATCATCCAGAGAAATTACATAAAACTATCAAAAAGAATTCATCAATCATAGATCTATACATTTTTAGCGGATTCGTTACCAAATATATTAAGTGAATTAGAGAAGGTTTTAATAACGAATTTATCGGACACAAAAAATTTTGCTTTTAGCCATTGAGAGCGTTATCATTTCCAAATGGATAAGTAGTGTAAAAACTAATCCATAACGGATCAGAGCTATGCTCTTTCCAATCTCCCCTTGCTTTTCACTCTTCGTAAGAAAGAAAGACAAATATTCCACAAACTCTCAACCCACGAGCGGTGAGTGTTTGATCAAGACAGACACAACGCAAAACTGCTGTACAGATGAAAAGTTAAAGTTACCAACAAAAAGAAATCACTTCCTAGCAAAATATAAGTAAATACATATACGTATTCAGTACGACTGATATAAACAAATAATAGCAGATTCTAGTAGAACGAAAACAGAATGAAAATATAGTGCAAGGTTTGAAGGTTTACGGCGGGTTTGTTGAAGACATGGCAGGAAAGAAAGAGAGGGAAGAGAAGTTGAGAGTGACCTGAGGAGAGAATGGACAGAAAATAGAGCAAAGAGAAGCATTATCCCAGTGAGAAATGAGGAGAGAAAGAGAGAGAATACGGGTAATTATGAGGCTGCGGTGAATTGGTTAAGACAATGAACGGTGCAGTTAACGACAGCACAGGGTTCGTTTGTAGTGTGATGAAGTGAGGCTACTGGGAAATGGGGATACAGCCAAGCATAATTACAGTGAAGTTACGCTAACTGCAGTCGGGTACCATCAAGATGAAATTACATTGGGATGAGATTTACAGTGAAGCTACAGTTACGACATTCGTGACGTTGGATGAACATAAGGGTTACAGGAGTTTACAGGTAGAGTTACGGTATCTCGAAATACAGTAAGGACAGTCGGTACATGAAGGTAAAAGAGAAGGCCCGGACACATTGCCACCAGGGGTGTGGATGGGGGAAAGACTCCAGTGACCTGATAAACAAAAATTTCACCACGTCCATCCCAATCAGCTCTATTGTGGTGGCAAATTGCCCGCGAGTGGTTTGGGGTGTGCTTGCAGGGGAGGGGAACAGGGTTCTGGCGTTAGCGTGAGAGAGCAAGGCATGCTTGAAGGGGGGGAAGAAGGAAGAACAGGAATTTGGTCATGTGTCAGCGAGGAGGGTTCGCTTGACGGGGGAAGAGGGAACGGAATTTGGGTGATTTGAGAGTGTCGAAGGTTCGTCTGGAGTGGAGGAGGGGCCGATTTTTGTCGCTGATCTGTGTGTGTGTGTGTGTGTGTGTGTGTGTGAAAGGTACGCTTGAAGGGCAAGAGGAAGACAATTCTGACACCATGTGAGAGACCATGGGAAAAAAAATGTTATATAAAATTGCTAGAGTGATTGTAGCGTATGGATATATATATATATATATATATATATATATATTGCACATCTGCTCACGTGATAGTGAGGTTCAGAGGGGAGGCGTGGGGTGTAGGCAGCTCAGGATGATTTATGCAGATCACCTCACACCTCGGTACATCCGATAGTCCTCTCACACCACCACTCTCCCAGGCACAGTACTCTCCTGCCACGCTCCCTCGCTCACTCCTCTCACAAGGTTGCTCTCTGATTATTAGATGCTCTCAC